>CALNHX010005439.1:0-106960 GCA_940337035.1 Agriotes lineatus
TAAATTGTTTAATATTTTACGAAAAAGGCGAAACAATTTTTTCTGGATCATTCTATTAGGTGCCCCCTGAAATTTTGTACCACCAGCCCACGGTTCTAACATGACGTAACAATAAGCCCTACACTTTTCAAGCATTTTATCATTTATTAATACATTCATATTTCATTAATACATAAATACGAATTTTTCTATAACCACTATAGAAAATAGGATTTTCTGAACTCGTCTCCATAGAAACTAGTGTTGAAAATGATGCTTTGCTAAATTGGGTGTGGAAAATTTAGATTGCTATTAAAGACTACAACAATTTATTTGAACATTTATTCGTAAAATTTAAGATAGTAGTAACGAGTAGTAATTATTAATTTTTAATATTAAAATTGAACACACACGACGTACAATTAGTTACATTCAAATTAGGAATGGAATTCAATACATTTTGGTCTGTTGCTTGATTTAGTTGGAACTGATTCTGAAGAATTTCAACAGGAATGTCTTCTGCAACATTATTATTATTATAGTAACCAATAACATCAGCTAATCCACTGGAAGTAGACTCAGATTGAGCATTAGGTCGATACTCGGGTTTGTCAATAATTCTTTTGGCATTTTTTATTTTAGTTTGTATAGAGTCTCCTATATATCCCTGCGCCACTGCAGTGGACTTCCATCCACCATGCTGTTTTAATGAAAGTATATCTTCCCCGGCATTTACAAGAAAGATCGCAGAAGTTCTGCGAAAACAGTGCCCTGTATACGCAGATGCATTGGGAAGTTTTAAGTGTTCAGCAATACGTTGGGGTATTTTACCAAAAGTATTTATTCCCACCGGTTGAGACGTGCATTTTCCTTTTCTATAAGTTAAAAAGAACCTTCTATTTTCTATTGGTGGTCGGAGAGAAGCATATTTTTTAAAATACGATAACCAATTGTCCTCGCCATTTGTTACTGTGAAACTACGCGTTATATGAGTCTTCGTGACAGGTATTTTAACAATTAGCAAAGTATCTTCTACTTGTATATCGTCTACAGTTAATTTCATGAGTTCGGCTCGGCGACAAGCACCAGCCACCCCCAAAATGAGTGCAACCTGCAACCAATGGGATGATTAAAATATATATAAAATATAATTGGCTTCTATTTACCTTCATCATTAAAAATGAATCGTCTCAAGCTTCAGTAAGGAACTTGCTTATCTCGTTTCTCGTAAAAGTAAGCGATTTTTTTGCCCTATAGCCCACTGATTTACGTTTTAACAAAGAAATAAGCTTCGGGAACTTTGAGATATCCAAATTTTCTTCAACAATCAAAGAACTCTTTAACATGGAATAAGAAGACCAAACTGTCGACGTTTTGATTTTTCAGCAAAATAAGCCAATAAAGCATTTTCCGTTATCTTTGTTACCTTTTCTTTAGTACACCACTCCTTAAAAGTGTCGTATTCTCTGATATACCGTCGTCGGGATTTTTGAGGTAGTAATTCCAGGCATGCAGTCTTGGCCGCTTCAGAAACATGCGGTGGAGTATTAGAAACCATTTCGCTACCATTTTCACCTTCAAATTCGTCAATTTTTAGTTTTTATTGGAAATTCGGCTTAAAAATTGCAGGAAACTAACAAAACGTCAAATTTAATTTGCGTCGTTTACTAGTCTCCGTAGCAACGGTATAAGTCGCTTGATCAAATTGGGATTAATATAATAGATATTTAGACAAATGTAGAAATTTTACAATAGATATAAGTTAAATTTTTCTTGTGGTAGTAGAAAAAATAGTATGTAATACACGTGTGGAAAGAGCCATTGCAAAACGCGCACTTGTATTACAATATACTATTTTAGACGACCACATATGAAAGTAACATTATCGCGACAGCAGCCTACTACAGAAAGTTGACAATTTCAAACACTAGCACGATATTATATCGTACTAGTGATATCGTAACGGCACAAAGTTACAAAACACGGCCTGCTTAATTGTGTGACAAACGTCACTTTGACGTTTGTCACACAATTCAGCAGACCGTGATTCAAATCATCCAGACGCTTTTGCCAATTGTACCAATAATAATATAACAATCAATTTTGCAAAACGAAATAAAAACAATTCTTAAAAATAGAATTTACTTTGAGTGGTCGTCTAAAAAATAGTGTTCATAACTCGCCCGAAAGTGCAAATATCTGTGCTCGTGTTTTAGATCCACTCGGGCTTCGCTACGCCCTCGTTTGTCTAATCAACACTCGCACGATATTTGCTATTTTGGACGCTTGTAATGAAAATAACTATAGACACATTTCTACGTGCCTACTCACGTCTGAATAAACCATGTTTTGGTGCTCCTTTAAACTCATACACAACATACAAATGGGATTTTGCGCTCACATTGTAATTTTTCCATATTGTCTTATATTTACAAATAGAACAAAAATAATAAAAGTCTATGTTCAGACACTTCTGAAGAAGTAGGCAGTAAAACACGGACGTCAAGACCAATTCTGGGACACACGACACCGCTCAGTTGACTACAATTTTTCTCTAGTATGTGCAACTAACAGAATTTTCTGGATAGCTTTATACTCTCAAATTCAACATTCATAAGGATTTTCTCGTGTATGTTTCTTCATATGGGTAACTAAATGAATTTTTTGGGTAGATTTATACTCGCAAAGAGAACATTCATACGATTTTTCTCCTGTATGTTTCTTCATATGGGTAACTAAATGCGTTTTTTGAGTAGCTTTATACTCGCAAATAGAGCATTCATACGGTTTTTCTCCTGTATGTTTCTTCATATGTACAACTAAATTACTTTTATGATTAGTTCTATACTTGCAAATAGAACATTTATATGGTTTTTCTCCTGTATGGTTCTTCATATGGGTAACTAAACTACCTTTAATATTAGTTTTATACTCGCAAATAGAACATTCATACGGTTTTTCTCCTGTATGTTTCTTCATATGGGTAACTAAATGCATTTTTTGAGTAGCTTTATACTCGCAAAGAGAACATTCATACGGTTTTTCTCCTGTATGTTTCTTCATATGGGTAACTAAATGCATTTTTTGAGTAGCTTTATACTGGCAAAGAGAACATTCATACGGTTTTTCTCCTGTATGTTTCTTCATATGGGTAACTAAAGTAATTTTCTTATTAGTTTTATACTCGCAAAGAGAACATGAGTGAAACTGTTTAGTATGAGTCAGCATATGTTTAAGGAAATTACTCTGGTCTTTTGCATCATGCTCACAGATCTTACAAACAAACTCTTCCTCTGAAAGGCTTCTACTTGCTGTACACGTAACAGGCAATTCATCTTTTATATCTACTTGCTCCTGTTTGATATTCAATCTGTAGTAAGCTGCGTTCTTGATAGTGTCCTCGATGATCTCTTGCTTTACATTTAAGTTTGTGATTACTATATTTTCTTCGACTTTTATCAGTGGTAAGTGGCTGGTCATTGCACTACACAAATTATTATCATGTAATTCCAGTTTCACATCTCGATTCACGTCCATTGTGATAACAAAAATGAAGAGTCCTGGTTTATTAAATGAAATACCTGAAAACAACACACAAATCAAAATTTTGTTAGGTTAAATAAATTTATAAATTTCTGAGAACTGAGTTGTACTATTTGTATTTACAATAATTAATGAAACTGAAAAAAGTAAGTGACACATATAGTAATAGCTTAGTAGCATACAGGATGATGGATAATTACACAAACGACCATTTTTGCCAGCAAAGACCGATTAGATCAAATATAATTCAAAAGAGCTATCCTTTTTTAAGTAGAGTCACGGTGTAAGCGATATAAGTGAATCGACTCCAAATTATTTTGAAGATTCTAATGGCTAATTTTTGTCCTACTTCCCGTGCGGATCCAACAGGTGGCGAATGAGTCAACGTGTAAAACGTCATTCTGACGTCTGGTAACATTTATAGTTATTTATTACACAAGGGCTTAAAATGAATGTTTAATGAGCTCTCACTTTAATAGCGCGAGCGACGAAGGAGCGAGCGCATTAATGACTGCGAATCAAACATTCATTTTAAACGAGAGTCTAATACAACATTTTATTCAATTTTGCTATATAAACCCTCCAATTTTGAAAATAAAATTACGGAATTAAGTCACCAAATACATTTGCGAATTTTATGATTATCACGACTCCTGTGGCGCGACCATGGCAACAACGAGGTTTTTTATAAACAAATTGAAAAACAACTATTCTACCGTGCGTTTGTACAAGAAAGTGTACCAGAAATTTTGCGACTGGTGAATGAAGATAAAAGCAGATGGAGTTACGGAAAGGGTGATACTAAATTATATTTCGGAGCAATCTAAGACAATCAAACCATCGTCGGTATGGAGTTATTGCTTTATGCTAAAAGCATGCCTGACGGCATTTGAGAATATTGACATTGGAAGGTGAGTGGGGATATTGTGTATAGAATCGACATAATACCTGTTTATCTATTTTTAATGTAGGTTTCCGAAAGTGAAAGCCCTCCTAAAGTAAAACTCAAGCGGCTTTAAGCCCAAGAAGTCGAAAATTCTTAGTCGCGACGAAATATTGAGGTTCATTCGTACTTCACCGGACGAGACGTATTTACTTGCAAAGGTTAGCATTATTGATCTCTTTTTTCCTTGTAATTGTAAAATTAAATTGCATACTATACTTATTGTGGGTATTGCTGGCGGTTGCCGCATTGGAGAACTGGTCAAAATGAAAATTGACGACGTGGACTACAGAGGCAGTGTTCTAGTTGTTACATTACCAGATACGAAGACCAACCGACATTTACAATCATCAATGAGACAGCTATAAATGTCCTAGACGTCTATAGAAGGTATATGAAGCTACGAGCAGCAAAAGTTATGCACAGGGGACTTTTTATAAATTATCAGAATGGAAAATGCACGGTTCAACCCGTCGGAGAAAACAAAATTCGAAAAATCCCTAGTGTTATTGCGACGTTTCTGGGTATTTCAGAACCGGAATTATTTACTGGCACGCCTTGCGGCGTACCTCCGCTTCACTTCTGGTGGATGGTGGCGCGGACCTCTTGGAGCTTAAGAAACATGGTGGGTGGTCCTCGAGTACAGTGGCTGGGAATTATATAGTAGATTCCGTCGAAAGAAGAATCCAAACCTTCAAAAAGATTTTCGGAGCAAGCTCTACATCAATCCTGCCCCCTGCTAAATCAAAGATGGAATCGAAATTCATCTGCATCTAGTGCAAGTAGTACCAGCACGACTGCCGAAAAAAGATCTGCCTACTGTTAACCTAACTATTGAACCTAAATCATGTGTTGCCCCTAGTGCAAGTGCAGTTTCAACACCCAGCTATGGAAGTGTGAACTTTGAATGCGGGAGCGTACAAAACTGCAATATTTTTATTGTTTATCAAACACCGATAGAACATATACATAAGCTAATGCGATAATAATTTTGATTTTATGCAATTTCTAAAAAATATTGTATCTAATAATGTTAAAATAGCGGATTAAAATTTTAATCCACTGCTTATAAAATTTTTAATGCGCTGCCTTCAATAACAAAATAAACAACTGCTTTAATGGTGTGATTTGACGTAAATAAATGAGTGTTTATAAGGCAAAATTGAATAATTAATATCTTGCATATTTTATTACAAATGGGAAAGCGGTGATGCCTTGTAATTTGTGATACTGGCTTAATATTGTGTATTGGTAAAAAAAGTATCTGCGCCGCCAAATACCGAAATTCAACAGAAGCGGCAATGAAAAGGGTTGTTTGTGTTAACCTAGAAATACCTATCTGGACTAAAAGGAAGCAACTCAATCTTAAGTTGAAAAAATATTAACTGGTAGTTAAGCAGGGGTGTAGTGGAGGGGGAACGCGGGGGAACGGTGTTCCCCCACTGGTTTTTTGTGAAGTAAAAAAAAATAAAGAACGAATTTATGGCATTTACTTATTAGCACAAACAATTTGATAATTATTCATTCCAGTGTCATTAAATATAGGCTAGTGGTATATGCTATTATTTAGAAATATCACTTCAAACATGACTTGCTACTTGCTATGAATATGCAAAGTATTAAAAAACAGTTTCAATTAGAAAGTTGTAGGCTTGATATTTTATATATTAAGGCTACGAAACTGGCAACATCGTAATACGGAAAAATTGCACCAGGAAACATCAAAACGCATATTTTTGCACCTATACTTTTAAAAAAAATCCAGAAGAGGACCCCCGGACCCCCCCCTTCTCCTGGGGGATATTCCATACCCCTCAGAAGTCTAGCGTTCCCCCACTGGCAGATTTGCCACTACGTCACTGTTGTTAAGCCGCGACTCTAAACTATCTCTTGCCAACAAGTTGCTTGTCTATAAAAGTGCTGAAACCAACACGGAGCTACGATATCCAGTTGTGGAGTACCTCGTACCGCATCTCTCTAATGTTGAAATCTTTGAACAAGAGAGGCAGTATAGTGCAGTGCAAAAGATCTTCAGGGATTATAAACACAATCCTAATACATGTGTAATCAAGCTGAATAGACGTGCTACCGTAGCGTGCTGACGCTTATTTGTGCGGTATAGCTAAAGTTGGGCTCTACCTACTGTTACTCTGATGTTCTACTACGGAATTGCTGTAAATTCTACAAGATCGGGTGGCGATTATAAACTGCGAGGCGGTGGCAAAGATCAGTCAGCTTCCAACGAAGAGCAGTCCGACCAAGATGGTATAGTTTAACGTATTGTTAAGAAGGTACTGGTGTCTGAAGATGTTATGACCAATTTGATGGATAAGTTTAAGCAACAGTTCTGATCACGACCCGGCGTATTTCTACTTTAGAAGAAAGTGGTGCTTCTCAAAACACAACTATCCTAACAAACGATTTTAAAATAGATTCCCTTGAACGAAGTTCAAGACGTAATAACCTGTGTATTCTTGTATCAAAGAAGCTTCAAATGAAGATACAGACCAAGTTTTTACTAATTTCTTCGCTTCCAATATTCCAATCCAAGTTTCCAAGGACGCAATTGAAAGAAGTCATAGATTGAGGAGCAGGAATTCAAGTCTACCCACCCCAATCAGTGTGAAGTTCGTTAATTATAACCTCCGACAACAAATTTTCAAATGGTGCACTCCAAAGCACGAACCTCATAGGCGTGACGTCATTTGTGGAGTGCACCCCAACGCTGAAAATTGCGTGCACTCCATTTTTAGCTTTTTGCACACACTATAGAGTGTATGCCGAAAACGAATTAAATTTTATAGTGATTTTAGAATTGTATTGACTGTTTAAGTAGGTTTAAAAATAACGCAATATACATGGTGTCCCAAACAGAATGGGACACCGATTAGTCATTGATTCCTTAGGTTATAATAAATCAATTAAACCTAATATTACTTCAGTACAAAGTCCCCAATAAAAAGTTATAGGGCCTTTAAGTTCAATTTTTTATTTATAATTTTTATAATTTCCACAAATGTAAAGATCTCGATTTCAATTTTGGCGCGCATGCTTACTATTAATTATGTAATGCACTAATGATAGACTTAATTCTAACATGCACTTTACCTATCTTTGAAAATTTTATTAGGTCTAATTTTGTTATCTGGAAGATATTTTTGTATTTTAGGTTACTATCCGAAAGGGAATTAAAAAGCGTAAAAATGAAGTACTCTTAGCTTATAAGCAAAAAAGCTGCCATTTACCTTAAAATTCCCATCAAAGGTTTTTGGTTGTTATTAAGACGTGCAATTATCAAGTAGCCATGATCACAAAAACAATGGGTAGTGATTGTGAACTAGTAAACAACAACGATAAATCAATTAATGACATTAGTGACATAGAAATTTGTTCTTTTATGTTTACGAAAATGCCGGATTCTTTCTTGCTGAAATGCTCGTTATGTCGCGGCACTTTCGTAAGCATAAAAAAAATGTGTCACCCACGTCATTAATTGATTTATTATTGTTGTTTATTAGATTTCAATCATTAACCATTGTTTTTGTGATCATGGCTACTTGATAATAGCACCTCTTAATGACAACTAAAAACCTTTGGCATTTTAAGGTAAACGGTTGCTTTTACGCTTATGAACTAAGATTACATTATTTTGTGTTTTTTAATGCATTTTCTGAGAATAACTTAAAATTTAAGAATGTGTTCAAGATAGCAAAGTTGGAGCTAAAAATTTTGAAAAATAGGTCAAATTAACATATAAATTTAAAAAAATGAATGTTAATGCCCTATACTTGTACTAAGATATTGTTAAGGTTCATACGTTGAAGCGCCTATTTACAAATTTTACTGGCTATTCTATTTTTAATTGAATTATACCTTTTAGATATGCAAAAGTTTCAAATTATTTAAAATGACCACACTTGAGACTCTTTCAGGGTTTTGGGTTCGATTATGTAGTTGCTTTGTTTTGAAAGTTTGATTTTCAAATATTTTTCAACTGTACATTCAAATTAATTGTCACCGCTAATGTCAATTAACTGTCAACAGTACTTCTCAAATTCCAATGACAAATGCTCAATTCTAAGAATTGTACATTATAACTTTATATTATACGGTAAGTAATAGTAATAGTTTATTACACTTTTTAAATTGTCTTTTATTCGCTTTAGTGTTGGTAGAAATAAAGAACTACCCACCTTGTATTGCTCTCATACTACCTCCGAGACAGCAATCCTCTTGAAGTCAGCAGCGTGTCTCATTTCCAGTTCCCGCTGTAATGCACCGCACTCTCCCCGACAGCCACCCCCACTAACCAACAGCTGGTGAATCTCAAACTCCCGGCATCTATCAGTATAAACTGTGTCTCACTCTGCTCTCGTACCTGCTACCTTCCAGAATGGACCCTCTTCAAACAGCTTTCTGCCAAGCAGCTGTCACAGATGATCTCCCATTGTTACACCTCTTTCAACGCTCCAAAATTCAAAAACCTCTGTCAGTAGCCAACAGAACACACCAGATCCGGTCCTGCCTCTGCTATCCCCTTTGGAAGGTATCCTCTTGCTTCCTTGATGCTTCCACGAACTCTCTATTCAGCAACAGTGATGTAATTACTTGTCAATTGTATTCTTCAAAATAAAGCTATTTCAATGTAAATCTTTAATTCTTCACATCTAAATAACTATTCTTGCGTTCTTTTAGTTTTACCATATACCAATTATCTTCTGTAACTCATTCTTCGATTCTCTTACTTATTTCTTAATATTTCACTTTTCTATTCACCACATAGATTTAGTTATTACCTTTTTTAAAGTATTCAAAACAATTACAGTAAAACAGGGTTAAAATTCCATATTTTTAATAAGACCAAAAATTTTGATAAACTGTTTTTCAAGTTGTTATTTTTCTTATTATTGGAACAAATTTTACCTAACTGCAATATTTCATTCTTAATGCATTTTATTTTATAATCTTATTTGATCCCTACCTACTTTAATAAATTATATTCTTATCAGAATCTGCATTTGTCCCTACTTGTACTACTATCTATTAATTATCCTTTTTATATTCAAAACACCTGTAAACGGTCAATAGCTATATCATTTCCTTAATAATTTGCTCCAATTCAGATTTATTCAATTAAGTTTTTTCAAACATCCTCGACCTTTTGAAGGGATCAAATTAGATTGTATTAACATCCCAATTTCTTTTGTACATTTAAAATTTAGCCAACACCAACGCATAGTGTAACATAACAGTATATTACGTTTAATCATTGAATATGTAGGCTCAGAATGCTTATTGCAATAGTAGTATATGGGAATTATTTTTTAATGAGTTAAAGAACCGGTAGATGGCATAGTAATACGAAATTATCATAAGCATAGCTTGGGGTGAAACAAAAATACACAGTGGGTTTAAGTTGTGGAATTTTCCAACAAAGTGAAAGCTATTATTACCTACCAACAGAGTGCAATGCGTAGACACTTTTTCGCTAAGTATCCCGCAAAATACGTTATAGTGCAATTTTCTAATGTTTGTGCCGTGAATTGCCCAGACTGATTTGAAGCCTCAATCACATCCATACTGTATTCAAAATCGTTTAGTGCACTAGAAACATCATCACCATTTTCAAAATTGTCTTCGCCTGCAAGGCAAGTGTCTTCGCGATCGAAATCTAATACGACGTCTTGATCGGCTTCACAATTTGACGAGCTGGACGGTTTCATAAGCGAGTTAATGGCGTTATTGCGAAAAAGAGTCCTGAAAATTTTTGCAGTGGGATTCCGATTATAACATTCCTTGATTACTTGTGGTTGTGCCTTGGTCGCACACACAAATTGTCGGATTTAGACCTGCATCGACCAAACGCCTCATTACCTCTGGAATTAATTTACTCAGCAGGGTTTTATTTGCACCTGAATGGGACAGGAAGTAAGCAATGGGAACCTTCCATAGCGAGTAAATTTCCCATGCCAAAAACACCAATGCGTATTTTGCAGTGTTTTTGGTATGATTTACTTGGCCAAAATCTGGTTGTAATTGGCCAAAATCTTCAAATCCTTCTACCAAATCCAGGTATTTATTGTATTCAAGCTTCTCCATAATGATCATTTCATCAAAAGACACAGAACAGGTTTTTTCCGCATCAGAAGCAGAATTTGCAATTTGTTTAAAAAACATTTTATTAAAGCCAGGTCGAAACTTCGATTTTCCAAGCCACTTTCGAATTGTTGATGGAGCTGGCAATATTACTCCTTGTCGTCGTAAGAATTTATATGCAGTAGGCGATTTGTAACACAATGTCAAAGAAAATTTTTTTCGCTTAGAGTCCATATGGTTTTATTTTTTCTAAATTGCATTTTTGCTCAGATTTTGGAATGTGAAGATGGAAACCGAAACCATAAAAATATATTTTCAACTTTACTCTTTTCTTGCAGCGACTGAACGTTCTTACATAATCTAGATATTTTTCGTGTGTGGTTCTTAAAATGCTTTTTGTATGTTTGTAATGAAGTTTTTAACTTCTTTTTTCTAGGAGATTCTTCAGAAGCACTAAACAATTTGCGTTTTAGAGATGTCGAAGGCATATTAGTAATTGCATCCAAAAAACATTGTCCTCGTTAGAAAATTGAATATCTTCACATATTTCATTATTGCCTTAGAATGGGTTTTCTTCGGCGTTAAAACCTTCACAGGGCTATTGCTACGACTAGATGCAGATTGATCTGTAGCCACATACGGTATTGGTATAGCATCAGATTTCAGTCGGTTTTTAAGATGGGTTTCAAAAGCAGTTTCCGCAAAGTGTTTTTTACAAATATGTTTGTGCTTGAATTTGTCGCGGGCTTGATAAAACAATTTTGTATTCCCTAAAAATATAAGATATTTTAATACAACTTAAATAATCAATATACAAACATATACAATACTTCGATTCTCGATTTGAATGAGAGAATTAAGCTTACTACGGTTTAGCTGACGCAGATTTCAACAGTGGGGTATGCGCGGAAAAAGTCATTTTTTAAGTTAGTCGAAATTTTTGAAAAGTGATTATCGTATGCGAAATAACGAAATTTTCACGGTCTTGTTCCATTTACCAATCAAAATTGAACAAAATTAAGGAAGTCATGACACTCTAAATTCTTCAACAGTTTTTTTCAAATGAAAAAATTATTAAGATTCAAATCTGCAATATTTTTACATGACGGTACACAGAATTCCTGCCCGAGTGGAAGCACATACCAAAATTATATTATACTGGGTGGTCAAAAAAAAACCGGAATTATTTTTGTCAGTTGTATTTTTTTATTTATTGATTGATTTTAATAATTTTGGCTTAAATGGTAGCTAAATTAATAGGCTTTCATAGACTATGATCAAAATTAACGTTTAATCAAATTTCAAAATGGCGGACATATGTAAAGAAGTTAATCTCTGAAACTTCTTTGTGGCGTGAATTCATAATTCATTTTCTTATATGGGTATTTCGCCACTCTGCAAATTAAAATATTAAATAACGAAAATATTAACAACGAACGTTTCGAGGGACAATCTGCCCTCGTTATCAACGAATAACAATTAAAACTAACAAGAACTTATCTTTTTTTCACTGGAAGAAAAACGACCAACCTCCAATGAATTTTCTGACATTGACGTTTGTTGATATCTGTACCTACTGATCTCATCTTTAAGAATCGATAGCCAACTATTGTCTAAAAATATTGAGAAAGACGACACGCATTTTTCTTCGTTAAGTAAAATGTATGCCGTTTCCTTAATTTTTCGCCTTGTTGACATCGATTCTTTAGACAAGATCTTTGTGTTGTCCCATTGTATTTTATGGTTTTCATCCCAAGCATGTTCTGCCAGCTTAGACTTATTGAATTGATACGTTTTCAACATATTTTTATGTTCTTTAACTCTTACTGCTAAAGGCCTGGATGTTTCACCGATATAATATTTCCCGCATTCACAGGGAATACTATATATACAATTCCTTGAATGCTGTTCTTCGTTGAACGGTTGAAACTTTTGAAACATCAAAAATATAATACTCTTACTATACCATTATGGAACTCTTAACACTATGCATTAAAACGACATATTTTCAACTAAACAATGAATTTTACCAACAAGATTTCGGGATGGCAATGGGTTCACCTTTATCTCTTATTGTTAGTAACATTTTTATGGAAGACTTTGAACAACAACATGTCTACACGTACACCAACAAACCAGTAGTTTGGTGGAGATATGTCGATGATGTTTTTGCAATTTGGCCTCATGATATAGATGAGGTGGACAAATTTCTTGAACATATTAACAGTAAAGAAACCTCCATCAAATTCACATTAGAAACAGAGCAAAACAATCAGTTACCCTTTCTTGATACACTAATCACACGCACAATAAATACTTTTGAAACATCAGTATACCGTAAGAAAACCAATACTAATAGGTACTTACATTTTAATTCTAACCATCACAAAAACATAAAGACAGGCGTTGTAAAAAGTCTTTACGACAGAGCCAAAGTTGTTTGCTCTAATGATACAATTTTCAAAAAAGAGAAAGAATTTATTATTAATGTTTTACAAGATAATGGCTATCCAGAGACTCTTGTTCGGAACATTTTCAATACACGAAGCAATGCCACACACATACAAAGGAATGACACTCAAAAATATAATACTCTTACTATACCATATATTCCAGGCATATCTGACAAAATTAGACGAATTGGAAATAGATTCAATGTTAGGACGGTATTCAAAACGATGAATACTTTACGGTCAGTTCTTACAAAAACTAAACCGTTCAACGAAGAACAGCATTCAAGGAATTGTATATATAGTATTCCCTGTGAATGCGGGAAATATTATATCGGTGAAACATCCAGGCCTTTAGCAGTAAGAGTTAAAGAACATAAAAATATGTTGAAAACGTATCAATTCAATAAGTCTAAGCTGGCAGAACATGCTTGGGATGAAAACCATAAAATACAATGGGACAACACAAAGATCTTGTCTAAAGAATCGATGTCAACAAGGCGAAAAATTAAGGAAACGGCATACATTTTACTTAACGAAGAAAAATGCGTGTCGTCTTTCTCAATATTTTTAGACAATAGTTGGCTATCGATTCTTAAAGATGAGATCAAGTAGGTACAGATATCAACAAACGTCAATGTCAGAAAATTCATTGGAGGTTGGTCGTTTTTTCTTCCAGTGAAAAAAAGATAAGTTCTTGTTAGTTTTAATTGTTATTCGTTGATAACGAGGGCAGATTGTCCCTCGAAACGTTCGTTGTTAATATTTTCGTTATTTAATATTTTAATTTGCAGAGTGGCGAAATACCCATATAAGAAAATGAATATGTAAAGAAGGGTATTCTTTAAAATTCGTTGGTATTAAGGAGCCTTGATTTTTTTAAAATTTATATGAGCTGAAACTCCCATCTTTGGTCTATACTTTCGGCCTAAGTTCGTTAAAATCGGTGGGTTAGTTTCGGAATTAGACACTTTTTAAGTTAGGATAGTATTTGACGATAATACAACCAAAAAAAAAAAATCCGGTTTTTTTTTGGACCACCCAGTATAATATATAATTATATGTTTTGTCTTATTTCATTTGATCAATAACTTTTTTGTGTCACTGTACGTATTTTATTATATTTATTATATAATTAGTCATATTATTTAAAAAAAGAATTATTAGAATATGATGACGCTTCTATAGAATATCCTAATTATTGTTGATGACTGTCGTTTTGTTTGCCACATTTTGTTGAGAGAAATAAATCGCATTTTGTGTTAATTTTTTGAAACCGCGTTCACAGATATACAAATCATAACAAAAGAAACATTGAAACATTTAAAATTGAACGTGGAAATATTGACTTATTTAAAAATATAATTTCGTGAAGCGTGAATTAATATGGTTTTATTATGTTCCTAAATCACAAAAATACAAGATTTAGTTTTTTTATAAATTATAGTCACTTTTTATGTTAATATGTTAATCACTTTTCTTGCAAAAAATTGAATGGAAGCCCTGCCCAAGTGATATCTTTTTTTGTTGAATCTAAAAAGGTGTATTATAAAAACGGAATCCGTGTAACGCGGAATCATCCCGTTGATAACGGAACATTTCCAAAAATTCACGCCAAAACGAGAAATTTCGTGAAATCGTTAATGCTTACAATATGATATTTTTATTGTATTATTAAACCTCCATAGAACGGAAATTTTGATAGGTTAAACAGTAGAAAAGTCATAATTTTTACATTATGCATTAGAAAATACTAGCAACCAGTGAGACAAATGTCTCATTTAATAACTTTTTTCTCTATCTCTTACGGTTTGGCTGCTGAAACAGCGTCCCGGACGGACAAAACAGCGTCCCGGACAGACAAGTCTATTAGATAAAGGATGTTTACAATATGGATAATAACTATTCTTTCATATTTACATAATATATTAGATACCTGAATTGATAATCCACTTTTCTAAACGATCATCCGTAGGAAACTTGAACATTGTTAAATGTGGATAATTTATTTGCCTCTTCAGGTAGGATATGTAGAAGCACGTGTTACCAGGCATTTTCAAAATTCACAATCACTATCACAAGGATAAATAGTTATTAAGTTTCGAAATAAACGTGGTTAACTATGAAATTAAACTAAATGTAAAATTTTAAATACTTTCTTTATATAATTGTGGCTTTCCACCACCATTACCATTGCTGCAAGTACCTATATTACATGAATTACGCATAATATACGTACCGTTATGTTTATCTTATTTTAATTTATTTTTCATTTCCAAATTATCAATAAGTACTAATTGGGCTTATAGATTTAATGCTCATTGATAATGCAATTTGTGTAATGACTACATTAGTATTTAATGATTTTGTTTTAATTAGCGCTAATTGCGTCCCAAGCAATAGATTTTAAGATATGATAACCAACAAAAGAATGTGAAGCTATTATTATGTAATAACAAAATTTCCCATTTCTGTTGACAACCTAAATTCCAAATGATGTAGGCAATTGACTGCACAATTATTTACTTCAAAACACGCACGCGCACGTATAGGATCTCTAAGCGCAGTTACAGTGGCTTTATACAAGACAGTGTGGCCATAGGGATGTCTTCGCCGCAAATAATTCATTAGCGTCGCAAGCGGGTGAAATTTTATCATTTATTGCCCTGAAAAACTAATATTCTGCACAGTATTTAAATGTGACAATTTAGAATTGTGCTATTGTTGTACCTAATAGCATAAGATGCGTTCGACTTGGAATGTATGATAAAGAGATTACATCGGTGCTACGATGAATGGGGCTTTAGCATAAGTTTAAAAAAAAACGGAGTATACAGTGTGTCCAAGATAAGGAGGGCCAGTATGGGGATCTCGGTAATGGTAAGAGATACAAATTTGGTTAAATGGGAAGAAAGTTGCGCAATTAAAGGACTAAAGAAATGACGTCTAGAAATCCTTGATATGATTTTTCGTTTTTGAATTATCTCAAAAAAACCGAATTTTTGGATTTTCTTTTTTATTTTTTTCTGGCGTTAATATTAAAGTTAGAGAGAAACTGATTAAACTTCTTTATAGCAACTTTTAGTGGACTTAATGATTACGTTATCAATTTTTTTATCCGACGTTTCGTCTTCGAGAAACCATCATCAACTTCATTTTTTTAAATACGGTCCTGGTTTTTTGATGCCAAATTTGCAAAGCCCTTGTTACTCTGAATTCAACAATGTACCACATATTATGGTTTAATTACGTTTCGAGCGTTTTTCTGATAATCATCAGAAAATTTTTTAGATACGGACCTGCATTTCTCATAATTTTGTAAAAATAAGTTCATACAGTAAGATAGGCGTTTTTAGATGCCGTTAAAATATTAAAATGCACATCATAATGTCATAATTCTGATACATTAATTTAATAAGCAACAAATAACTATTAACAATAAACAACAAATAAATGAACAAAATATAGGCAGAAAGAATGAGAAAACGAGCCTTGAAACAATGTAATAGGTATTTCACGTTTTGAAATAGAAGAAGAACTTAGAAGATTGGTTCTTGAAGCCTTTCAAAGTATAATGCCAGTATTGCTGAATAATGTTTTAGATTCTACAGTTAGATGTTATTTATGCATAGAGAATGATGGCAACCTTTTTGAATACCTTCTGTAAATTTAATACCTATTAAATGGTTTCGACGTTCGTTTTGTTATTCTTTCTGTCTATCTTTTGTTCATTTATTTTTTGTTTATTGTTAATAGTTATTGGTTGATTATTAAATTAATGTATCAGAATTATGACATTATGATGTGCATTTTAATATTTTAACGGCATCTAAAAACGCCTATCTTACTGTATGAACTTATTTTTACAAAATTATGAGAAATGCAGGTCCGTAACTAAAAAATTTTTTGATGATGATCATAAAAAAGCTCGAAACGTAATTAAATCATAATATGTGGTACATTGTTGAATTCAGAGTAACAAGGGCTTTGCAAATTTGGCATCAAAAAACCAGGACCGTATTTAAAAAAATGAAGTTGATGATGGTTTCTCGAAGACGAAACGTCGGATAAAAAAATTGATAACGTAATCATTAAGTCCACTAAAAGTTGCTATAAAGAAGTTTAATCAGTTTCTCTCTAACTTTAATATTAACGCCAGAAAAAAATAAAAAAGAAAATCCAAAAATTCGGTTTTTTTGAGATAATTCAAAAACGAAAAATCATATCAAGGATTTCTAGACGTCATTTTTTTAGTCCTTCAATTGCGCAACTTTCTTCCCATTTAACCAAATTTGTATCTCTTACCATTACCGAGATCCCCATACTGGCCCTCCTTATCTTGGACACACTGTATATTGCTATGATATGATATGTGTGTTTTTATTATTATAGAATAAAATAAATTAAATTAAAATTGTCTACCATACCAATTATTTTTCAAAGATCGGTAAATGTTACATTAAACTGACTAATCTTGGGTTCACCAAATTAACTAGTAATATCTATGGTATTTTGCCCTCTTAAACATTGCATATAACCGTTATTGATAATATTTGCTAGCTCCAAAATTAAGAACATGAAAACTCAGCTCTCAGGTGTCGGGTTCCTTAAATTTATTTGAAAATGGCAGCACGCCACTGGGAAATAAAATCAAAACTGCACTGCGCCGGTGCTCGAGTTGACAGTTAACCTTGACCTACATACATTTTAGTTTGTGCGACTTTCTGCGTTGTGAAATGACTAGTAAAATCAAATTATGAGCAAATTAAAAATCAGGTGAGTTATGGATTGATTTTCGCGCCTTTGTGGTAGCGTCTGTACATTCTTTTGTTCTAGGAAAACCGGATCTTCGTTGTTTGCGCCTACTCTTTTGTTTCTTGCATTCTAACCTCCAAATTTGGATTAAATTGAGATTTTTGGCTGATTATCGTTGCCTGGACAGAAACTAATGGTGGCCCTCGGTTGTGAAGCTCACGAGACACAGGTAGGCTCATATGTTTCACGCCCTTACGGTCGATTAATGAAAATTCCCACACTAACCTCGCTCTTGCATCGGTAGCTGTTGCGGAAAGCCTTCCCTGGTGCCTGCGGTCGCCCTTTGATGCCGGTATAGCTGCTGGGACCGTCGGACAGCCTGTCTCCACTTTCTGGACCCGTTAGTAGCCCTCCGGAACGCTGGGATCTCGATTGCAATCTCCTCGGGTGCCTGCCGTTGCTGGTTCGTCGAAGGAGGCGTGAAATTTTTTTTCTCTTTCAAGATGGATCGCCCCTTTAAACACCACTGGTTACGCACATAAAACTGCACACTTTGGTAAAGTTTCAACTCTGTATTTTTATTTTAACCATATAAAAACTTTAATTAATTGCAGAGTAAAAGGCAGATGCTGCTGGTGTCAACGTTTAATAATAATTGAATATCCAAGCTTCTAAAAACAAATGAACATCAAAAATCAAATACACGGAAATCAGCTTAGTACAAATTAACAACATTTAACATTAAGTTCATATTTTACAAACATTTAACTAGAACTCTTAATACTAAAATTATTGTCTTTCAAAGTAAATTGTTTATAACCTATCTTCTTGTCCATTAAATTGTTTATAACAAATGTCTTTTTGCTCACATCACTTCATTGACTCACTAATAGCACTAAACTTGTCTATTTCCTGTTTACTGTTTCATTTTCTTCAAAAATAACTAACTGTGTCCTTTTTGCCAAAATCTCTTTTATGCTAATCTTGCTTGCATTATCCAATTCGTAAATCCTTTCTTACCTTAATCAAATAAGCTCACGTCAGTTTTTCTTTAATTACTGTACTAACTAACGCTTCATCTGAAGTTCTGCGCAATTTGAATTCTTGTGTCAATTTTAACTAATTCATGTCTGGCTTCTACATTGCCAAACTTTTGAAATTATAATTGAAATTCTTTTATTAACTCCCAACACTTGAAATTGAATTCCCCTATTTGTATACTCATTTGAATGCTTTTAAAGTTAATCGTCCATTCTACCAGTATTATTCTGATTTAATAAAATTACATGACTTTTCCCAGTTATTTGCATTGCCTCGACTTTGTGCCTTTGTGACTGTATTTTGTATTTTCTGTATTGCAACCAGAGCCGAGTACAGGGCTAAAGACCATCGCAATATTTAGTAATCAACTTGGAAGCACAATATGAAGTCTTAATAAATGAAGATGTCGCAGTAAGACAAGTAGAAAGGTTTAAATACCTCGGTGCTACAATACAATCGATGAAAAAGGTTTTGGAACAGAAGAGATCAAAACTCGAATAGTACAAAGTAAGAAGATAATGAGATGCTTGAAATCAATTTGATGGGACAATACTATCTCTAACAAAAACAAAAAAAGAATAGGTGAAGTAATGGTAGAGTCGATGCTATGTTATGGCAGTGAGATATGGACTGTAACAGCGGAAATGAAACGAAGACTAGACACAGTTCAAATGGACGAAAAAACGGAAAGGTATCGAGACGAGATAAAGTGACGAACGAGAAAATACGATGCAGAATGGAGGCACCAGAATGAGTTGTGGACAGAACTGAACGGAAAGCGTTAAACTGGTTTGATCATCTGATGAGAATGGATGAGATGACGTGGCCTATGAAGATCTTTAAATGGTCGCAGCCGGGCAAGAGAAAAAGAGGTAGACCACGCAAACCGTGGAATGAGGGTAGGTATTCGGAGAGCCATGGAGGAGAAGAACCTTGAAGAATACCAAGCACAGGACAGGGAGGTTTGGAGACAGGGAACAGGAAGACGGCACAAACGAACGCCAATGAAAAATGTCAAACGTTCAAACATAACACTGCACATGCAGCTAACATCAACTAGTTAAAATAACTAGCGCCAAAATAATGACCACTCAAAAACGTTCGATTATTTCTAAAGGCACTGTATATCTCTACGCTCAAATTTGCCTGAAAATGGCCGCCAACAATCGTATGGCCACACTGTCTTGTATATAGTCACTGTAAGCGCAGTTCCTCAAAGGCGCCCCCTGTTAGTGGATAGAGGTTACTGTTGTGATTAAAAATTCACTATTATTGAAATATCTAAATCCGAAGGGTGCCATCTAGCGGAAACCTTTGACATACCTCAAAACGGCAAGTTACACGGAGCCCACTGGAAAATAACGGCCGGAGACATATCCTAAAGTCCGCCGCTCATATAAGCGTTCTGAGTCTGGATAGTCAATGGTTTAATCAATTTATTATAACCTAAGGAATCTCTGACAAATCGGTGTCACATTCTCTTTGAGATACCACGTATATATAATAAACATAGATTCTACATTCAGACAAAATAAATTATACTTGAAGTAATGTAAATTAATTTTTTGTCTTAATTAGATTATAGTCAGATATGCTCCCTTTGGGCATCCCCTATTTAAAATGACACCTGGAAAACCCTATATTTGGCTAATCTGCCGCAGTTGCAGAAGTCTCAAAAGTGGCAAATAAAAAATTACCAACTTTATACAAAATAATTACGTTCAGCGGAGGTAGGTATAGATTTTAATCTTGGCAGTGCGTTGATCTAAAGATTGACAAAACACCGACATAAAGCCAATTAAGAGCATATAACAATCGACTATAAATATCAACCGAAAAATAACCTCACATTATGCATGTGATGACTGCGGAGTACCCGTGACCGACTTTGCAAAATACGGGTTATTAAGGGCACGCCATAAGTGACGTCACATATTATACGATGTTCGTGCTTTGAAGTGCACCCAATGTTGAAAACTGCTTGCACTCTGGAGTGTAGCTAGACAAGCATAAATTGATTTTCTAGGACTACCAATATATCTGCTCATTATATCTTCGTTCACTACAGACTACGAACTATTTTCATTGTCATAATAAAGTTTTATGCTGATAGAATCTAATTATATAGGATGTTTCAAAAATATGTGCCAAACTTAAGAGGAAAGAATTTGACAAAAAATCCTTGTATCACATTGAATTTAATTACTACTTCGAGAACAGATACCTTATAGTGGACCTTGAATAATATGAATACAGTTCGATTTAGAATAAAATCTATGAGAAACGTATAGGGCTAAGGTCTAGTCATACATTCTGAATATATTGCAGGTGAACACAATAATGAGCAAAATCTTGAGAGTAGCCACACTGATGTGGTGGACTCGTAGTTAATATAGTCTCTAAAATCTTTTTAGCAATTCACTGAACACGTTTAACTTTGAATGTGGCGTGCACTCAAAGTTATAGTTTAAAAAAATCACTGTCTGGGATGACCTTACCAGAAAAAGTATTTTCCGATTTTTTTAATTACTGAAAATTTATGAATTTTATGCGTACATCGCATTTACTAGCTTATTTATATTTCTCAATGATTTTTAAAGTTGCAGGAAGCTTATTCTTTCTAGATTCAGATGATGTCAAACTAATCTAGAAATTATTTTTAACTAATGCTACAGAAATTGTTTAAACAAAGCGTAACGGGAAAGCGCGGTATAAATTTCAGCATCGAGATATTTTGGAAACGAGTGCACATAAATGCATACTTCTCGTATACGAAATGTGTAGAAAAGAATACAGAAAGTTTTAGTGAAATAATCACTGAAATAAAAAAATGAACTAAGGGAAAGCTGAACTTTGGCCAGTTAGACCACTACAAGGGGTTGGTCGTAAAGATGTATTTTTTAATTTACACTAAAAGAGTGTGCTAGAAAAATATTTTTATTTAAGTGTGCGCTAATTTTCAGTTTTTTAAATTTTAATGAAATCGAAAAACGGTTATTTAATTTTAAAATTCAAAGCTTTGTTTTATCCTTGTAGCTTGTTTAGAAATGACAGCACAAGTTAAAATACCATAGAGTTTTAATTATTTACAGTATATACAGTCAAAATCTCCAATACATACAGATTCACTCACCAAAAGGCAAGTAATTTACTTCTAGAAAGCCTGAGTGGTGATATGACAATCTATTAATAATAATAATAATAATAATAATAATATGTCTTTATTTTTCCCAACAACAAATATAAACAAATAACACATGAGAAAAATTAATTAATAATTATCAGTGGGAAAAACCCCAAGGTGAAGTTCAGATGCGTAACAAGCTACCATCTGCTCTTCCACTTAAACCTTGCAATAAAGGAAATAAAATATTATAATTACGTGAGTGTAATATTACTAAAAAAAACCATAAGCACTATAACTAAAACTAAAAATAGTAATCGTATACGTTGTCGCTGATTATGGGCAGGTTCTGAATATTTATACACAACATAAATGACATAAATAATAAATTAGAAAGAAGTAGATGTCTACTGACTTCCGAAAAGATATAAATACATACATTTTTTAAAGGCAAGAGAGTTAAAGGATTTGTATGCATTAGGAATAGAGTTGTATAATTTGTATATATTAAATGAAAAGGATCTCTGAAACAGTGCAGTCCTGTGGAGGGGTGGAGTAATAAGTCCCTTGTTTCTAATATTTAAATTGTGGACATCAGTTCTGAAAGATATTCGTCTATATAAATACGGTGGACGCTTAGACGTAACTATTTTATGAAATAGGAATGCGGTTTGAAGCATAGAGCGATTTCTCATGTTAAGCCACTTTAGTACCTGAAGTTTGTGTGATACATGATCGTATTTACGCAAACCGAAGATAAAACGAATACAGGAATTTTGCACTTTTTGAATTCGAGTTTGGTCACTGCTGTCAAGGCAAGGACTATAAACAGGAGAACAATATGAAAATTGTGACAGAATTAATGTATTACACAGGTTTGTTTTTATATTTTTGGGTAAGTAATTCCTATGAGGATACAAAACTTTCAATTTCGCATAAGCACGCTGTATATAAGAATTGATTTGTCCTTTAAATCTGAAGCTGTTATCCATAATTAGACCTAGATTTTTACTTTGAGTGGAAAGAGCAATTTTTTCACTGTTTACATACAAATCAATTAAATCGTGTGCTCTTGAAACATCGTTTTTGTTACCAAATAGAAGTGCAGTAGTTTTACTAGAATTCAGTATTAAACAATGACTACGGGATATATTACTAAGTTGATGTAAATCATTATTAATAAGTGCAAGAGCTTGATGCAGGTTTTCAAATTTAAAGGAATAGCGAATCTGAGTGTCATCAGCATACATATCTAAATCACAATGTTTTACACATTTGACAATTTGAGATGAATAAATAATAAAGAGTAGGGGGCCAAGAATGGACCCTTGCGGAACACCAGAAGACAAAGTTAGCGGATTTGAAATATTATGCGAAATTTTAACGGATTGGCTTCTGTTTGTTAAATAGTTATTTATAAATTCGACTGCATCAGGAGCTAAGCCTATATAATGAAGTATAGATAGTAAAAGAGAATGACTTATCGTATCAAACGCTTTACTAAAATCTAGTAAGATTAGGATAGTCATTTTCCCCGAATCAGTTGCCCTTAAAATATCGTCGGTGACATTTAACAAGGTAGATGTGCAACTATGATCAGATCTAAATCCAGATTGGCATTCCGGAATTAATCCGTATGCTAGTAAGTGTTCACGTAATTGAGCATTCATGATTTTTTCTAGCACTTTAGAAATAACCGGCAGAATGCTAATTGGTCGAAGATCTTTATAGGTATCGGGTTGATTACATTTAGGCAAGGGTACAACCAGTGCTTTCTTCCACGCTTCAGGAAAAACATTCTCCAATATGCAGCTATTTACGATGTGCGTTATTGCAGTGCTCACGCATTGCGGAGCAGTTCAAGTCCGCTTTTTGCATCCAGAATTATTTCCATATCCTGTTTTATATCTGCAAGATACTATGAGGTGTGTTTTTCGTTTTTACATCATCATTTAGGCATTCCATCTTCCATCGTCATTCAGTTGCTAGAAGTTTATTTCTTGGCTACGACGACGTTTAGATGCGTTTTATGTGTGAGGAAGTCTCGCCAAGACAAAATTTGATCTTAATGCTGACCTTTAATTGAGATTGTCAAGCAAAAATAGCGAATTTCGTTCAAATTGGGGTATTTACTCATCCTATACAAAAAAGAATAAACTTTTCCTCACTGGTAAACAATTCTTCTCGCGGAATTCCTGCTTGAATAAAAATGTTCGCTTCAGGTGACGATTTTATCAAGTCAAGTGCTTTGAGTTTTCTGGGTTGGAAACCTCAAAAGCCATTAAACGAACCTTGCTAGTTTCGTTTCACAACCCTTACCTGAGTCAGCATAAAGATGAACTGTTTACGAAACTCCCATATCAAACATATACACATCATACGCATCGTCTGAAAGTTTATATGCATGTTCAAATATCGCTAGGAAATAAACATTTCTATTATTACTTACATTCTTTTAGGATAAAGCTAAAAAAATTACACCGTTACGACGATTGGGTACCGGTATATAAGTCAGTTTTCTAACGTTTGAGAAGGCACTGAGAGGGAACCACAGGGTGGGCGAGGAGTTTTAAGAAAATACATATAACTGTTGTAGTGATTTAACAACTGGCCAAAGTTTAGTTTTCTCTTAACTATTCCCGATGCCATCCCTTTATTTGCTGCAAATCAGTGATCAGCAAGGCGCGACACACGTACAACTCGATGTTGAAATTTATACTGCGTTTTTCCGGTGCAATTTGTTTCAACAATTTCTGTAGTATTTGCTAAAAATAA
This sequence comes from Agriotes lineatus, assembly GCA_940337035.1. Lineage (NCBI taxonomy): Eukaryota > Metazoa > Arthropoda > Insecta > Coleoptera > Elateridae > Agriotes > Agriotes lineatus. The sequence goes on from CALNHX010005439.1 coordinate 24,707, forward strand.
TTTCGAGATTAAGATGACCTCATCTGAATCTAGAATGGATAAGCTTTCCACTGGTTTAAACATCATTGAGAAAATTAAAAGATACGCTTGTAAATGCGATGTACGCATGAAATTTATCAATTTGCAATTAAAAAAAGTCGGAAAATATTTTGTCTGGTTTTTGCAATAACAAACAGAATGGAGCCCTCCACATTTAGATCCACAAGATCATTCCAGGTAATTTAATTTTTTTAAACTATATCTTCGATACACCCCATCATTTTAGATGCGTTTTTGAGAGGTCAGATTCCCGACTATATTTACGGCAAACATAATTGGTTGATTTTCTAAAGTTGGTATAATTTCTGATTTCCAATTACGTTATTTATATGTTTTATCGAACATTTTCTCCTGTCCCGAGACAGTGGAAAAAGACCGATAAAACATATCATAATAGACCACTGCCAAAATTGACATTATTCAGGAAAACTACGTCTTTGATGATGCGATTTGCTGAGTTTATTACGAAATTGTATTCCCTATATAATTACACTTTTGGTTACACAAAAATAACCGTTTGCAAAGCAAGTATGCTAAGTAACGGCTAGTGTTATTAATATATAGGGTGTCCCAGAACTGCCTCCCCGCCGATTAGTGATAGATTCCTTAGATGATAATAAATCGATTAAACGTAATATATATTAGTACAGAGTCCCTCCAGCAAGAAGCTATAGGGCCTTGATGTTCAATTTTTTTATTTTTATGTTAATTTCCACAAATGATTTGAATTTTGGTATACATGCGGACTATTATGTACTGGACTAGTAAAAAATGTTTGATGCACTAGACTTCACTGTAAGAGCACTTTACCTATATCTGAAAACTCTTTGTAGCTATTACTTTGTTACTTATAATATTGATTTAAGTTATTATCCGAAAGAAATTTAAAAAGCGTACAAATAAAGTACTCTTAGTCCATACGCGGGAAAGCAACCGTTTTTCCTTAAAATGCCCATCAAAGGTTTTTGGTTGTCATTAATATGTGTAATCTATCAAGTAGCCATGATCACAAAAACAATGGGTAATGATTGCGATCTAGTAAACAACAATAACAAATCAATTAATGACGCCGGTGACGTATAATAACTTAAAATTTAAATAAATGCTATAGGTAACAAAGTTATAGCAAAGAAGAGTTTTCAGAATATCCGTAAAGTGCCTCTTATAGTGAAGTTTAGTATATCAAACATTTTTTACTAGTGCAGTACATAATAGTGCGCATGTATACCAAAATTCAAACCGGTACCTTTACATTTGTGGAAATTAACATAAAAAAATAAAAAATAGAACTTGAAGGCCCTATAACTTCTTACTGGAGGGACTTTGTACTAAGGTATGTAAGATTTAATCGATTTAATATAACCTAAGCAATCTATGACTAATCGATGGAGAGGCAGTTCTGGGACACCCTGTACGACGTTGATTCGCTACGATGTAACTTAATTAATAATTAAAGCAGTCACAATTTTCATTATCTTCTTCTAACGGTGTTGACGAATTTGTAGAAACACTCCGTGGAAAATAAAACTTTTGTGAAAATAATTATCTAATTGCCTAACAATAACCATTCAACAGATTGGTATATGATGTAATTGTTGGTAACTTAAAAGCAAACTATCAATCGAATTCGTCTTTGATAAAATTTGCCTAGAATCTAACCTCTTTCAGAATGGCTGACAATGTACATTGTACCCGCAGATGACAATTCCATACTTCAAAATCGATATAAACGTAAGCGAAAGGAGATTTTTTTGAAACGTGCCAAAAAATACAGCAAAAACGGGAAGTTATGGCCCTGGAACTGAACTTGACTCGGAAATCTACCAATATTTCGTACGAATTTTGGAGTTTGCAAGGAGGGCTTCCCCTCGGAGGAATGAAAATGTACGTTACTTGCTATTTGGAAAACTTAAAGCGACCCAATGAATAATATTCTACGTTCTGGCTGATATTTGTGTGAAATTACAGTATTAATTTTATGGTAACGTGATTTTGGAAAACATAACCTAAGATTTTATATTGTCAAAAACCTTTATTTCCAGCTATATTCGTAAATAACCTGTTTCAACAAACGGAAAAGGAAGAAATAAACTACTCCAGCAGCAACCAGATAGGATGCCGTGTCATAGAAATGCTGTTGCTGTTTGCAAGCAGCCAGTGGCTAGAAAACTACAGGGATGCATTTTCATCAAATGTGTGTCCCTTGTGCAGCGAACGATTTGCAAATTACGTGATGCAGACTCTTTTGGAGGTGGCATGCAAGACATCCAAACAAGAAAACAATAGACGATTTGAGGAAAAAATGCCAAAATTTTACGTTGAAAATCGTACGACACTCATTAATGCCCAATAGAAAAATTAGTAACCAAGACAATAAAAAAATTTTTTGTAGGTAGACCAACCTAACTGTGAGGGTTTGTGGCGTTACGATTTTCTTACCGAATCTGCATTCGAGCATTAATTCATATCCGGAAATTATTTTCGTGCATTCCAGCAACGTCCTAATTTGCCCTCGCGTCTCGCTCGTGCGAATTAATACGACGTTGTTGGACCGCACTCAAAAAAATTTCCGGAAAGAATTAATGCTCTTGTGAGATTATATGTGAAAATAAGTACATTTCTGCTTAATACCCTAGAAATTTCGTGTGGGACACCTATGGCAACCACATTATAAGGACGGTCTTTCGAAGTCTTGCACATTTAAACTCTATTCACTATAGTCCCGGATTGTCAATGTCAAAATCCAATTAAAAACAATCCTTTATATCATGGATAATACTTTTAAGTCAAGCTATGGGTAACTATAAACAATTAATTAAGTTACTAAAATGTCAAAACTATAAATTATAGGTTATGACTTACGCAAAAATAAATAAAAGTTGCCAGGTAACAAAAACGCAAGTTTTAAAAATTACGCTTTTTGGTTGTGCAACCTAGTAGTAACAAAAAAACCAATAAAAATTCAACAGTGCTACCATAAAACGTCATTTTTGACAATCCGGGAGTATAGTGAATGGAGTATACCCGTAAAAGATGAAAAGCAACAAAAGCCTATAACAAGTAACGTTAAGGAAGGTGAAACTGCGGAAGTTCCGGAAGAGCATGTAGAAGTTATAAAGGATTATGTCCAACGTTTAATACCGTGGCCAGGATTTGCCATATTCGGAAATAACTTCAGGTGCATTGAAAATACTATTAAAACCTCTAGCGAAGGTAGATGGGAAGCAGTTGAAAGCATACGTCAAAAAGCTGTTAACTGAATTCTTTGCAAGTGATACAGAGCGAATTGAAGAGAGCGAAGGTAAGGAAATGGTTCAAGCAAATAAACTTCTCGATCTGTTCATTGGCAAGCCTGCAATTACTTTAATGGAAACTGCGTTAGAAGTGGCACCTTCGAAATTGTACAACCACATATATGCCAAATGCTATTTTAACCACTTACCTTCGTTGGCGAAAACAAGAAATGCACATTTTTAAGCGGCAATTGGATTCAGGGTAACCTTGAGATTTTCTGATTTTGATTGATTGGATAATTACACTTGCTTTTGTTAATTTTCGATAAATTCAATGCCGACTACAGTAAATGTTGAAACAAAGGCCATCCCAAGTGCTACAATGACTTGATACTGTACCAAGTGGTACAGACGGTGGTGTCCACTATTGGAGCAATTTGTAAACGTTAGGTGTGTTTTCCAGCTTAAGTTAGCAGCTGAGTGTGTCAAGAGTTAAACATGTTACAATATAACCTAATTTATGTATATTGCAATTTTGTTAGTAAAAGAAAATGGACGGTAAGTATATCTGTAATAAATGTTAAACATAAATATATTAACGAAAAACTGATTAATATAAAGATTTACAATTTTAGAATTTTTCGACTGAGCGGTCTGTTACAAAGGATTTTTCTTTTCACAGAATCCGTTTGTTCTAATCATATATTGTCAAGAGCTGGCTTTGCTTCTGTTTGGATTATTGCAGTACACAGTTCTGTTTTATGCAGTTTTATGCTCAATGAGCCGATTACAGGTTTTGTTACATTTTAAAAATGGCAACAGATTCTGTATTAGATCCGAAATTATTTCAAAATTGCTACAAAAACTTGACTAGGATATAGCAAACCTCCACGATCTTGCAAACTAATTAGTCGAAGTAGATTCCCAGGTATTGTTTTGGCAGTAATGGTGAAATGCAGTCATTGCACACAAACTTTTGATGTACTTTTCTAATTACATATCCTGGCAACAAATGCCACAGAAGCAGAATAAATAGTGGCCTCAGGTGCATAATTTTTTTTAAATTTAGTAGACGAATGCTTGTTTCCATTGGCAATAACAGTTCTTCTGTGTTATTAGATGCTACCGAGACACTGGACTGAAGTCTAGCACAGCTTACAAAGCTAAAATTTTCAGCAGTGTTAGATGAAGCCTTGATTATTTTGCAACGTAATATTTGTCGTAATACGTATTCTGCAAGTCTTGCATCTGTAGCATAGTTGGAGCCACCCTTTATACGCATGTGTGAAAAGGTTGCTTCCACAGCATCCGAGTTAAATACCCGGCTAAGTTCATAATAAAATCCTGACTGTTCAAGCAGAAATGTTATGCATAAATGTGTACTTTGTTTGGGCTGTAAATTTTATAGCATGTGCCGTTTCACTTGTTAGTCCATGCATACCTCTGCTGGGTGAAATACTTTGAATTTCATCTATGTAATTGGGAAATGTGACATTTAACCAGTGCAGTATTTCATCGGATACATGCATATATGTTCTTATTTGAAACATTATGCACTTGGAAAAAATTATACATGTTTTCCATGTACAACACTGTAGCATCGACGTTAATAAAATGTTCATTTTTATTTTCCTTTAAAAAATTTAGAGACGAAGTTACAGCGGGAGAAAAGACTTGTATAGCCCTGAAGACATTAATTTTCTCAAGATTTGTGAGGTACAAGTGTTTTCTCTTCAAATAGCGTACTGGCTTGATGGGTAGACCTTTCTACAGGGTATATGTATAATGCTTTTAGGTATGACCCAGTCTTAAATCTCAACCAAGAAATGGCTGAGAGAAGGAAGACTGCGACAGCTGTAGATATCCTACATATATACATAAGTATGACGAAGAGATGATTCCGTCTGATGAGCACATATTGCGTTACAAAAATAATTTTTTTGTATTTTTCAGTGAATGGCAAAATTCTAAATATAGAAAAAGTGGCAGAGGCGAAAGAAATGGGTGCTCAGTTTGATTTTTAATTGATGATCCTCCACTAAGCAATTTAGAAAGTACAGTATTTGATGAAAAGTTATCAGTTACAAGTCTTACAGCCAGTCTTATAAAGGCCACTAATCTGAGGTTAACTTTAATCCGTTGTTAAAATAAACAAAAGCGCATCAAAATTTGTTTACTAATGAATAAAATGTCATAATCACTAACGTTTTGATACGCTTTTGTTTATTTTAACAACGGATTAAAGTTAACCTCAGATTAGTGGTCTTTATAAGACCGGCCGTTAAAACAATAAATCCACAATCCGTTAAAAGTTTTAGTACCCTCATTGCCAAAGAATAAAAAACACTGATTGTCAACGTAGCATGAAATAAATCTTCTTCAGCAGCCCTTTTTCGTCCACTCTTGGACATAGTGCTCCGCTAGTCTCATCCATTCTGATCTGCATTGAGCCTTTTGGTACCATCTACTTCCCGCCTTCTCCTTTATGTCATCTATCCAGCGCCGTTTTGGTCTTCCCACGCTTTACCTATGTTGTCTTGGCCTCCACATTATTAAATGTCCCATCCATCTTTCCTCCTCTTGCCTGGCGATGTGCCCTGACCACTTCAATTTTGACCCTGCTATGGTTGCTATCACATCTACTTTGGTTTTTCTTCTTATTTTATCGTTTTCTATGTGGTTTCTAAGGTTTAGGTATCTCTAGCATGGTTCTTTCTCATAGCTCGCTGTGTCACTCTTAGTTTCTTGGCGGACTTCACTGTTAACGAGGTTGTCTCCATGCCGTAGGTCATCACCGGGAGTACGCAACTATTAAAAGGCTATCACCCCCAACCCTTAAAGAAATGAAAGAAATATCCTGCTAGAATAGTATACCTGCTCGACAAGCCTTGTACCACAAAACATAAGATCTTGTTTGCTATGATTGGATTTTGGCTAACAGAACGTGTACTACAGGTAGCAAGACCATAAATATAGTCTTCAATTCGACTTTATTTCATTTTTTCTTTTATAGTCACGTCATCAATGATTAATTAAAAATTTTTTTCTGCTGGATGTTTCATTTGAGAAATTTCAGTACCAAGCCGTTGCTGAATGAGTTCATTCTGTCCATTAAACTTGCCAAGATATCTTATAATAGTTGTTGATAACAGTGCAGATAAGTTCTTCCTACAGAATTCGTAGCCTTTAGGAGAACAGAATCTCCAAACAGTACTCCTTCTCACTGTTAATTTAGACCATTTTGGGTTTTTTTAAGTATAATTTTGAATGCATTCCATCAAAAATACAGCTTTTTTGTTTGAGTAATCTGTATCAATTATTTTCTTTAAGGATTCAAAAGCCGGTAAATTGTTGCTGACATATTTTTGTATATGCCTAAGTTCTCTTAAACACTTTTCATACTTTTCAGTTGTATTTCGTAACTGTTGTGTAAAACCATTGCATTGTGCCCGAAGGATAGCAACCTCGTCTAAAGATGTCGAGTTTATTGAATCCACCTCATAATTCTGAACGCTGAGAAGACCAGATTTTGTAGCAAGATGGGATTTTGTAAAATTGTGCGGATCAGTGAAATTCTAAAAGAAGATGCTGTTCACTGTGGGAAGTGATAAAAAACTAAAGTGATTTATAAAAACTACCTAACTTACAAAAATAGATGGTACTGATCTTTGTTTGAAATGACAATGTTTAGAACTATTGTCAATTTGTTGTTCTTCAAAATGATTTTTGCACAGTACTGTAAAATTTGGAATTTTTGTATCTGTAATACAAAGTTATTTAAATAAATATAAAGTTCATTATATTATACTATACCTACCGCAAAATTCCTGCAAAAACTTAAGCCACTGCTCTATCATTTGGAAATTCAAAGAAAGCTGCATTTTTATTATTACAAAGAAAACACTACCCATCGTGAAAATACAAATTTACAGAAATAAAACTATTTGCAATATTGTTTTTCAATTTTCAAAAGCCGTAAATTAAACTGAAGTTTCTTTTGGCTTTCTTTGCAATAAATTATTAATAACATTTTGTTTATTGGGAAACAAATCCTTAATTTTTTACAGAACACTAACCTAGTTTTGCCAAATTTGTCATCAGATGGCATGAGTTTCTGTAGAGTTTTAGAGACCCTGTATAATAGTTAGATAAGAATTGAGAAAACACCAACGTCAGCGGCCAAATTTGATTCAAAACATGCATGCGTAGAAATACTGTTGGAAAGTCACTAGATCGTTTTATCTAACAGACGTTTTTTCTATAGCACATGTTAAAGTGTGCTTTTATCAACTCAAAACAGAAGGTCAAGTTTTACTTTAACAGCAAGGGTAGATAAAGTAGCACTTTAACATCAAGGATAAATAAAGTAATTTAATTTTCTAACTTTTGTTTAAATTAAATATGACAGATTCGTATTATCGTAGCAACCCAAACTAGCTACTGACATTTTGAAATGCGATTGACTGTCCTTATTTTCTTTTGAAATTGTTAAAGTTCTTGCTATAGAAAAAAATATTGTATTATACACGACGATAAAGTTATTTCTATCCACTCTTGAATCATTAACGTCTCGACTTCGTCTCGACGTTAAACGATTTACTCGTGGATAAAATTAAACTTTATCGTCTTGTATAATAATAGTAATTTATTATACAAGACGATAAAGTTAAATTTTATCCACGAGTGAATCGTTTAACGTCGAGACGAAGTCGAGACGTTAATGATTCAAGAGTGGATAGAAATAACTTTATCGTCGTGTATAATACAATATTTTTTTCTATAGCAAAAACTTAACACTTTCAAAAGAAAATAATGACAGTCAATCACATTTCAAAATGTCAGTAGCTAGATTGGGTTGCTACGATAATACGAAGCTGTCATATTTAATTTAAACAAAAGTTAGAAAATTAAATTACTTTATCTATCCTTGATGTTAAAGTGCTACTTTATCTACCCTTGCTGTTAAAGTAAAACTTGACCTTTTGTTTTGAGTTGATAAAAGCACACTTTAACATGTGCTATAGAAAAAATTACTATTTTTCACTACCTTCTTTGTAAGTGATCCTTACACTGTCAAGTTTGAGGGATGTAGGCTACATTAACAAAAATTGTTACAGTTTCCGTGACAATGTACTTACTTCCCTAGAGAAGTAAATTACTTACATCCCGCCTGTATTACAACTGATAAGATGCCATGTCTGCCACTTGGTTAACACGAAGAAAACCATTGTCGTTCGTACTATTATCCATTTTTAATCAGAATACAAGCACAACGCTCACAAAACAGCATTTGTATTCATCGTATTCACGCATTTTTTACAAGAATTTTTCACAGTGCGTTTATAACTGTCAAACAAAACGTCACAGCGCTATAAGGCTACTATAATTTAGCAAATGTCATAATTTTAAGCCAAGTTATTACCTACCATTTACTTTACAAAAAGAAATATTGGTAGTGAAAAAAATTATGTACTTTACACAGGATGTAGGAAGATTTACACTACCTCGAACCTTGCTACCCTCGTTCGCTTCGCTCACTCAGGCATCAAACGGTCCTCGGTAGTGTAACTCTTACCTACATCCCTTGTAAAGTAATATACTAATTTTTAAATTTCTACTTTCTACTTTCAAAGCACTCAAAACATAACGTGGAGTACTGTTTGTATCAGAAATAAGTAACCAATGATGTTAAAAAACTGAAATATCTGTACACATTTCGTATAGCAAATATCTGAACATTTCCTAAAACGACAGTTTTTGCGAGTTTAAGGCTTCGAACTGATCTTAGTAAAAATGTTTTTGAGAGCTTTTCGAGTTTCTTGTTTTATTTTTTTCATTCTGTAATTTCTTGCTCAGGATAACGTCATTCTTTTTTAAATTGTTAATGTGGTGCATGCGGGTTATTCATTTTGAATGGAAAACGCAATCCTTGCTTTTGTATAGGAATTCATACGTGGTTTGGGTAGCAGCTTCCTGTTTGTTGCTATTTCTGTCTTCAAAGCAAGGTTCAGACAAAGGTCTAGCGGAAAAGTCATCTTTAGGATTGAAGAAAATTCCATTTTCAGGTTTGGTTATAAGATATGATCCTTCTGTTATCCACGCGTACTTCTTCCCACTGATTTTCATTAAAATGGACTATTTTTGATATGCTGCTCTTAGCTCTCCGTTTTAAAGATTTTTGTTAATAGAAAACCTGGTTCGGATCAGTTTTTGCAGCCAATAATACAGCAACCAAGCGCGTAGCCAGGATTCCAGTTAGAGGGGGGCATACATTTTATTACACACTCGATTATTAATATTATTATTATTACAGTTTTATTTCATTTTTTACAAATTAAAAAATTATAAGTTGAAATATCATCCGTTTCCCGCAAATCCGCTGCAGATCGTAGCTTCTTTTTCTTTGAATGTTGTAGAATGTGAATTGGAATAATGATTATAAATCAACTGCCTTTAGCTCTTTTTGAATGTTTAGGGGTGGGCAACTGCCCACCCCTGCCCCTCCCTGGTTACGCCCATGACAGCAACCCGTCATTTCAGACACTTAGATAAAAGTGCAGCTCTAAATATTTGCATAAAAAACACAAATTGTTACATTTTCAGTCAAATTTTATTAATGTGAAACCGTTTCTAAGGCAATAAGTATTCAAATATACGACGCGCATTATCCACCAATCACAATGAATTCCCTCGCTTTCTCAACTCTTCTGTAACTATATACAGGGACTCTATAGAGTTTTACAGTGACTATATACAAGACAGTATGGCCATTGGCATGTCAAAGAGGTTGGTAGAGCCTGTTCATTTGGTTATGGAGAAAACAAAACCTTTTAAATCTGATAATTGTAAATTGTCAGTGTCAAATTAATAATTCATTAGCGTCGCAAGCGGGTGAAGTTTTATCATCTATTGCCTTAAAAACTGACATGCTGCACAGTACCTACCTATTTAAACGTGAAAATTTAGAATTGTCACATTTGAAAGGTTTTGTTTGATCCATAAAGCAATGAACATGCTCTAGTTCCATTTGGTTTCCGTTGGTGTGTGCGCTTCTGGATTCTGGATTAAATATGGACGGTGAGTTACCTTACAAGCACTTAGGCCGCTTTAAGTGGGCCCATTGTGCTACCTACCAGCAGCTCTTCAAGTTGGGTTCACTCAAGCCATCCAATCCTTTCAATGTACTTAAGGACGACCGCAACGGAAATGTTGCTGATTCTGACCATATCGGGCCAGAAGTCCCATGGATCCTCTGACTTGCGAGAGCTGACAGTGGCACAGAACGTGTTCTGCTGTCTCTTCGTTGCACCGCGACAGTTTGGACTGTCCACCAATCACATCCTGTGCATATGTTGGTATACAGTGCAGTGTCCAGATAGGATACCCACGATTAGTCAAAGGTTCCTTCGGGACAGTTGCAAGCAATATTTGCCTATCTTTGAAGAGGGCGTTGTAATAGCAGCTCTTGCTTGACGACAGCTTTGCATGTTAACCCATCTTCGTATGAAGCTGTTTATGGTTTTTTGATATAGCATAGAGCTTAATGTTGTCAGGGTTCTGGCCCCCAGAGAAGTTATTCGGAAGGCAGTCTCGCAGTCTCATCGGCCTCCTCATTGCTGTAGTTGCCCTTCATGTCCTTTCACCCATACAAGGAAAACGAAATTATATTTTGAGATATCCTCGAGAGCTGCACAGCGCTGCAGTAACACACCTGAGGTAATTTTGCAACTGCCCAGGGCTATTAAAGCGGCTCTACTGTTACTGAAGATATCAATACATTGATTCTCGATTTTCCTTTCAAGAATTGCTTTTGCACCATGAATTATTCCAATTACCTCCGCTTGGAAGACAGTGGCGATTTTGCCTAGTGGTATGCTTTGGCGGAGGTTCAGATCGTCAGAGAAAACTCCGACACCCGTTCGATGCTTTGTTTAAGATTTTTCAGCAAAGATTGATGTATCTGTATGCTGGGTAAACCCGGCATTTTCATAGACATTAAATTCGATTGAAGGCATAGTGTAGAGGGAGGTAGTCTAATGGAGCTGTTTCCTATATACTGCTCTCATCGTAAGCATGTGTTTTATCCATTCACAGAGAGTTCAGTTCAACTTGTGCGGCCAAGCTGTACGGTTGTGTTATCGCGGAGCGTGCCTTATCACTTCTGCAGCGCAAAGCAAGTAAGTTATTTTCAACTGCAATACTTAATTAAAATATTGGAGAATAGCAAATAGTGTATTTATCAGTCTATTACAAATAAGTAAACTGAACCCCTGCGAAAGGGGTTCAAGTTACACAGCAACATGAATTAGCGGGATAGTTCTGGCTTATCAACACCTATATGTACACCCAAAAAAATACTTAATCGAACCAAGTAAACTTATAACTGCCAACAAATTCTTCCTATCAACGGAAAACATTCAAACGGCACAAACTTTGGCTAACAAGGAGAATCTCGAAACAGCGGTGGCACAAATGGATACTACTGAACATCCTGAACCTTTCGATGGGCAAGGATTTGTTCCAAAACCCAAAACGAAAAAATAAAAATTCCACCAATATTCTTGCATAATGCCTCGGCACTAAAACATCAAGAAATCATAAAAGATCTAAAGGATAAATCAAAGAGAAACTTTTCAACAGCACAGAAAGGGAATCAATTAAGAATAAACCTTGAAAATCGTACGACACTCATTAATGACCAATAGAAAAATTAGTTCACGAGCCATAACCAAGACAACAACAAAATTTCTTGGAAATTTTTTGTAGGTAGACATTACTTCTTTTTAGGGTTTGTGTCGTTACGATTTTCTTACCGAATCTGCATTCGAGCATTAATTCATATCCGGAAATTATTTTTCGTGCATTCCAACAACGTCCTAATTTGCCCTCGCGTCCCGCTCGGGCAAATTAGTACGACGTTGTTGGAACGCACTCAAAAAATTTCCGGAAAGAATTAATGCTCTTATGAGATTTTATGTGAAAATATAGACGACTATCGAAATATGACCAAGTGCTACAATAAAAACAATGTCAAATTTCACACTTTTAGAGACCTTGAAGTCAATATCCTATCGGTGATTATAAGAAATTTACCTGTCTCAATATCAGAGAAGGAAATGCTAGAAGAGTTAAAAAATCAAAAACTTCCAGTAATAAAAGCTGTCCGTCTATACAACAAGGATAAACTTCCAATACCTCTTATGGCCGTTGACCTCGAAAACAATGAAAATGGCAAGAAAATCTTTCTGTTAAGGAAAATATTTTATAGCATCATAGAACTTAAGTCAAGAAGAAAATCTAAAGATATACCACAATGCAAAGAATGCCAGAGGTATGGGCACATCCGCAATTATTGCCAACTGGAACCACGTTGTGGTAAGTGCACGGACAATCATCTATTCAGTAACTGCACCAAAAAATCTGATCAAGCACCATAATGCGTTAACTGTGAAGAAGCACATCCGGCTAATTACAAAGATGTAAAGTTACACACGTTTGCTCACGTATTTAAATTCAAAGGATACATAAAATGTATTCAGAATTTAATCCGTCGCCTTATCAAGCCGTTGCATCTCGACCCCGCATCAAAAAGCGATAACCGAAAGGAGCAGCCGATGAGCGAACCGTCCGAATGACACGCAGGAGTGTTTCCCCCCCATCGACGGAGTAGAGAGCGCATACGTCGATAGGAAGCCGGGCGTCCTATAAAAGGAGCATCTGGTAGCTCCCGAGAAGATTATCATCCGAGATCCCATCCGAAATCTTTTCCTGCCTTGCCTTGTAGTGAATTTATTTTGCACTCACAGAGCTGTCTGTCTAGGCAATGTGAATTCATTTATAAGCATTTATATACGGAGCTGACAGCGCTTAACTGCCAGCCCGTGAGGACGATCCAGAGAATTACAAAACCTAGTGCACCTTCCTGAATCTGACCGTCATTAATTGCAAGCTGAGACCGCAGCCTTTGTAAATTAATTCTACCTGCACCCTGCATAACCTGATCACCGTTAAGCGCAAGCCGAAACAGCGGTACTTGTGAGCCAACTTTCCCGTAATCCGCCGAACGAAGTCACCGCTATTGTTTTATCCGCAATTGCTCGAAATTGGAGCGTAAATTTCAATTACATTTCCAAAGGCCGCGTTCCGACAAGCTTATATTTTGTTAGCGTTAAAGCGTTCCGAATCTTCTGCCGCTGCAGCCGTTTACCAGTATCCGATACCGGAGCAGATCTCGAGATAAGGCGCTTGCCTGCAAAGCCAGCTTCCTACATCCCGAAAGCCCATACCTGAAAGCATCCCAGTTCCAGTGCTACGCCGAGGTCACCGCTGCATCGAAATTCGAACCTCGGCTGCCGGAAAATGTCTCCGCCAGAAGCCGGGCCTATCCGCCGTCTTCCCGGCCGTGGTTAAATAAACCGCTGCACACAGGTAACCTGCAGAACCGCACCCTTAATCTGAAGTATTTGCAGCAGCCATTGTTGTCAACAATTGCTTATCACCACTGCCCCAAACGGCCTACTACCAACTCCAGCAGAACCGACGTGCGGAAGCTTCGAGCGGGCATTTAGGCCTACTTTGCGCCACCGCCTGAAGAAGCGAAGCACGTCCCAGCGGAGCAGATCCAAAAGGCCGGTGATACTCTTCTGCAACCTGGGTTGCAGATCCGTTCAGCACTCCAAGCAACCCCTTATGAACAATCTTGTGTTTCGTATGATATACATTTTAAACATTTATTTAATGTACATACATAGTTATAAAAATTAGATTTAATTCCGAATGTTAGCTGGTGTTATTATTGATCTATACCATATTTGAGCTGAAAGGAACCATTCTTCGACTAGAGTTAAATCCGAGGTATAAATTAACAGTTATTTAACCAACAAGTGTGTTAATGAAGACGATTAATAATCGAAACCGTTTAAAGCACGAACGAGCGATAGCGAGTGAGTGCCTTTAATAGTTGAGATTACTAATCGCCCATTAACAAACGAGTTGATTACAAATTTTGCCAAATATCACAAAGGATGTAGTTAGTTTATGCAAATCAGTAAAAAAACACAACATAACAATGAAATTAGAGCATGGACATCCGCAACCATCACGAAACATATCATCACCGGAAGAGATCCAGAATACAACCAACAGGATCAACAACAGTATGAAAGAGCCTATCCAAGACTTCCAAACGCCACAAACAGCGGATATGTTAACCACAGTAGTTAGTAATATAATTAAACTATTAATTCAACACTTACCCAAAATTGTTCCTTTTCTAACAACATTAATTCCCTTGTTAACCAATGGATCCAAATAGTAAACGTACTATTAATAACTTAACAGTCCTAAACTGGAACGCAGACGGTGTTAAGGCACAACGAGCACTTTTTATAGATTTTCTAGCAAGACACAGCGTAGACATTGCTTGCGTGTCTGAAACCCATCTGAGTAATTCAGACACATTCAAAATACTTGGTTATCTAATACATAGAAATGACAGGGTATCTGATACGGCATCGGGAGGTGTCGCCATAATAATAAAGAAACAGTTAACACATTATCCACTACAAAATCAGAACTTCTTAAATCTTGAATGCGTGGCAATTAGAGCAGTAATGGATAACAACTCATATTAATTTGTACTGTACCTACAAACAGCCAAAGAATTTTTTTTTAATAAGGATATACAAGAAATATTTCAAACTCCGCAGCCAGTATTAGTAGTTGGAGATCTAAACTGTAAGCATACAAGCTGGGGCTGTAGAGTTAATAACCCAAATGAGCAGTGGCGTAACTAAGATTTTGCTCTGGGGGGTGTTCTGGAAGAGTGATCAACTTTATTACAATAAGAATTAAAAAAAAAAAGTGAGCGTACCATAAAGTATAGTTGATTTTATTTTTATAGGACTTGCGGTATGCCTTGATTTAACTTCTTGGCAGTGTAGAACACCTAGTTACATTTAAGGATTTACTAAGTGATATTACAGACGTCTATTTAAATGGGTAAATAAATTAGCTAGTGTGGCATTTTATTTGCTTATGAACCAAAAGAAGTCCGAAATAATTATTTGCTAAATAAATCATAACTTAGATTGCTTGTAAAACAAAATTGCAAGATATGCCTGTTCTTGCAATAACTCTAACCTATGAAAATATTAAATGTCATTTTGACTCTAAAAAATTAGTTAAATTGACACCAATATAATAAGAAATGAAGTAATACATGTATGTTTGTATTATCGATAACCTCATTTACTTTGCGGTGTAGAGGCTGGTGCTTTATGCGCTTGCATCTAGCAGTACAATGCTCAACTTGCCCCGCATTCGGGATACAACGTTAGAGCGCGCCTTTTGTGCTTGCCCAGCAACCATTGTGTGAGGTGTTTATCATGGTGATGTATTTTGTTACGGTCTAAATCGAATTTAACGACACCGCGCCGTCTCATACAAAAATCACGTAAAAGTTAAACGGCCGGTGCGGACAATAATTCTCACAAAATTGGGACAGATAACGCACCTGGACCGCTGCCCTGCCCGTAACAAGATATGCCGGCTAAACATCAGTGGAGCGAGGGGTGGTCTTACACGAAATTACCTACGGGCAACGACCTAAGGGACGGTAAACAATGACAAAATAAATTGGGCGTTACCCGGTTTCATCAATGAGAACGAAAATGCCAAGATAGAGCCACTATGAAACCGGGAAATCAATGAGCCTCCCTTCCAACTTTATACATTGGCGAAATCCAAAGCTAAACGGGGATAGAATATTTGTGCACAGCCTCACGACTCCCGACACTGCAGCGACAAGCGCGCTAACTTACCTAAGACGCTAAAGAACTCTCTTTCCAGGCTCCACCGTACAGGAATCTGAGTATATAATTTAACCTGAAAATAAGCATGCACAAACACGTGCGGAAATCATAAGGCAACGTTCAGTAAACCGATCTATTGGTCTAAGCAGATGGTCAAATAGGTACAACTGCGCCGACCTGGTCAGCGTACACAATGAAAACAACATAATAAAGGGCCAAACCTATAAGCCCAGCTGGGGACGCTTTACCTGTAATCGACCAAACTACAGGCGAGATAATGAAAGTTAGCACACAGCCAAGTTAAATAGTTTACAGGCGGCCTCAAAAAGAGGTGGCCGTTTAGCAAGTAGGCACATGAATTATTAGCAAACAAATAAGTTGATTAGTTTACAGGCGGCCTCAAAAAGGGGTGCCGTTCAGCAAATAGGCACATAAATTATTAGCAAATAAATTAGTTGATTAGTTATTACAAGCTACACACACCTTATTGGTTGATTTTGCCTGGCGTGCGTCGTGATAGTCGGGGAGCCCGCCACTGCAGCGAGCGGACTTCAGCCATAAGCGTGGGTGTCCTGCGGTCCGAATATTTCCTTAATTGGCAGGAACTGATGTGAAATCCTCGCGGGGAAACAATTATGAACGGTCAAGACCGAAATGTTAGCCCGTTCTGTAGACTGAATCTCAACGTATCGGAAAGATGGCCCAAACGGCCCTCGAACACTTGCAAAACGGCGGTCATTCAATAAACCGGATACGCACAACCCCAAACAAACACCACCTAACGCCAAGACGGCTCGTGACGAACTCCGCGAAGCCAAGCCAACGCGCTTCCCGGCAAACGCGCTCTGTCGCCTCACCACCTGCAGCCAATCCCGAAGCAGATAATCATAAACGGTCTCACGCAACCCGACAGGCGATCTAGCTTACGACGAAAGACTGCGATGGAATGAAATTATTTAGAAAAATCTCACACTTGCTCTTATGTACTGCGCTACAAATTTGATCAAACAAACACGCTTCAACGTGACGAAACAATCCAGGGGCAAATAAGATGGCTTGAGACCAGAGCTGTTCATCGAACCTTCTAGCGAAAAGCTCTGTGCATATTCTTAAAAATGCCAAATAAGCCAGAAAAAGTAATTCTCAACGACAGAAAATTACAGCGGCCGTTATAACTGCTTGTACACAAACTGATGAACTATTGGGCTTGAAAATACGACAGGAAAAGCCTATATACAAGCAGAGTCAGGATGTTTGAACCGAAAATACTCCAAAATGTCGCATATTGGTAAAATTTATAAATGTTAAGATGAATTTTAGTTATTCCTAAAGCCTCTGGGGGGTGTTCCGACACCCATATCACCCCCCTTAGTTACGCCACTGCAAATGAGGTAGGGCTTCAAGGCATCATAGCTAACCATGGAGTACAAGTGTCATTAACTACAGAATATACACACTTTCCGTATAGGCTAGATCGCTTCTAGTGGTTATGCACAAAAACAATACATCAAACAGTTCACTCAGATGTAGACTCCGACCATCTGCCGATTACTATAACATTTTACAGCTCCCCCCAATTCGTTCCCACATTGCCTAAATTAATAAATGGAAAAATCGATTGGGAAGCCTTCCAGGAACAACTAGATAATAATATGAAAAATCCAGGACCAATTGAAACTACTGACAACATAGACATAGCAATAAATCGCTACACGGAAACAATCAAAACCAGCATACAAGCTGCTGTTACACCTTGGAAGCGAAATAAGGTATCTTTTAAGATAAAACCTCCTGCAGAAGTAATAAATCTAATTAAACTAAAAAATAGAATCAGGCGTAGATGGCAAAATACACGACAACCGTATTTAAAAACGTACACCAATCAGTTAACGCACAGGGTCAGAATAGAACTGGAAAAACATAGATTCCATGTATAGCAAATATGTTGAAGAACTTACACCCAAGGACGCAACTATGTGGCAAGCAACCAAAAGATTATTGAGACAACCGACCATAATACACACAATACAAGTTAACGATGTGCAATACCTCACAGATGAAGAAAAGGCCGAAGCGATTGCATCACATCTAGAAGGAACATTTACTCCAAACGAAACAATAGCTAATCAGAAGTTAAAAAAACAAGTGAATGAATTGATTGATAACTACACCAACGAAAATTCCATTAAGTTTGAACCAACCTCACCTAAAGAAATCAAATGCTACATAACAGAATTACCCACTAAAAAATTACCTGGCCCAGACCTAATAACTAACAACGAGCTAAAACAATTGACAGGAAGTCCCTAGCTTTTCTAGAAATAATATTCAACGCCTGTTTTAGATTAGGGTACTTTCCTGACACATGGAAACAAGCACATATAGTATCAATTCACAAAACTGGAAAAGATAAGCATAAACCGGAAAGCTGCCGACCAATAAGTCTGCTTTCGACTCTTTCCAAATTACTAGAAAAAGTTATTCACACCAGATTTCAAACAATTCTAACTCACAAGAACATAATACCAAACTATCAATTTGGATTTAAGAAAAAGCACTCCACAACGCACCAGCTTTTAAGAATAACAGAGTTAATTGAAAGAGGCTTCGAAAACAGAGAGTATACTGTTATAGCGTCCATTGATCTACAAAAAAGCCTTCGATAAAGTGTGGCTGGATGGTTTGATATACAAAATAATCAAGCTTGGAATACCTAAGAATTTAATTAACATAGTCAGTTCCTTTCTCAGTAATAGAACATTTGCTGTCAGAGTGAATATAACACTATCCAGGACAAGAGCCATTAAAGCTGAAGTCCCGCAAGGGAGTATTCTCGGGCCCGTGCTGTTCAACATATACATACATGATCTAACAACCATAGATAACTCCGTATTGGCAATGTTCGCGGATGATACAGCTATAATAACTTATAATAATATTTTAACAGAAGCAGAATATCATCTGCAAGAAGCGTTAAATAACATAAGCAAACGGTTCAATCAATCGAAAATCACGGTTAATATAGCAAAATGTCAGGCTAAAATTTTCACCTTAAGATAAATAAAAACGCTTCAAATATATGTCGGATTGGCAACGCCGCGGAAGACGGGTGTTGAGCCACAAAGACTGTTGGTGCGCGAAGGCAGTGCATTAAGGACGTAGTATAAGATGGACGCTAGTAGTAAAGAAGGTGTTTATGTGAATATTGTTTTCTTTTGTTTTTTGCAATTAAGTGTTCACTAAAGCTATTAAAGTTATTAGAGAATATTTGCTGAAGTGTGTGTTGTGTTCGTTTATCGCAATCCTACATCGTAATTCTACAATTTTGGGGGCTCGGCCGCGATTTGAAAACGACGCCGTATCGGAACATTCTGGAAGCTGTCAAAGTGGTTGCCTAACCGATCGAGGATTTAAGGGGCAGAGGGTCGAAGCTCCGCTTGGTGGTTGCAGCAGTGAGCGCCAATCAAGGGGTCCATCCTCAACGACGTTGAAGGGGTAGCCTAACCAAGCGAGAGCCCCGGCGTTCAGCACACATAAGACGGTCGCAGTGGTGCACGGTCTGTAGTATAAAAGGCGCTAACCAATAAAAATTGACGCTTTCGAAATTGGTGGGTTCGTTCCGTATTATTTCCTTTTAAATGCATGTTTATTGTTTAATCATTCGTAGCGACCGTTAATCGTTATAAATAGTTAAATAATTGATTTTGACAACTAATAATTAACGCGATGAAAAACTTAAGTCAAATTCCGCATATTGCACGTAATATTGATACAGCAACGACTAAATCGATTAAACTACTTCACCGATTAGTTTTTGAAGAAGATGGCGATAGAAAAAACAGGAAGACACTCAGAGAATTTTGCGGTTTTAATTTTAGTGTCGGGTCAGAAGCGTATAAAGCAAAATTAAATTATATTACTAGTATATTAACAACAGGTGAACTCATTCTCATTTGTAATGTTTTGAATTTGGACATTGCGGCCGAAGTAGCACACTTAAGTAAGCGGATTTGTGAGCACTTAACGGATATTAATCTGCTAATGATGACGCCAGATGAAGACGAAAATGAAGACGAAACTGAAGACGAAAATGAAGACGAAAACGAAGACGAAAAGAACGATGTAGTTAATAATTCAAATCGGGGTGAAATTAGACGCGAAAATGCTGGAATAAACGACGATCTGGTATCGACTGGAAATTCATCAGGATGCAATGACGTGAAGCCGAAATTTCTTCCCAGCTTCAGAGACAGAAGACTCGATTCGACTATCAGTGGGGCAAAATTGCACCAAATGTTGAACACCAGAAAGATGAAAAAAGAGGAGACGACGTACCAATATTTGTTGGCTATGAAAGATATAGCTAACAGGGGTGCAATAGAAGAAGAATCATTAATTCAGTATGTTATAGATGGTATACAAGACGATGTGAAGAATAAGGTAGTACTTTTTGGTGCCAATTCCATTAAAGAATTTAAAAGTAAACTAAAGATATACGAGGAGATTAGAACCAGAAGTTCTCTTCAATCTCATCAACATACAAAGCCGAAAGCAGCAGCTGGAGCTGAAACAAAACGAAGCCAATCGGAACAAGAAGCCGCTGGACACTCCGGTCGAAAAGTTTATCATTGTTTTAATTGTGGGATGAAAGGGCATAGCTCAAAACAGTGTCGTTCTAGAGACGCTGGTCCAAAATGTTTTAAATGTGGAAATTTTGGCCACAAAAGCCTTGAATGTACAGTGGGAAGAGAAAAGATGCCACCCATGGAAAGGTCAACGGCCCCAGTAACGAATATAGCCAGTTTTCCTTTGAAAAACCAAATGTGTAAGAAAATTATTGTTGGAGACATGGAGTTGGAAGCTCTCGTAGACACAGGTAGCCAAGTTAACCTAATAAGAAAAGATGTATATGACAAAATTCAACTACCGGATATGTGTAAACCGGAGCTAGTGCTCACAGGTTTTGGACAAAACAGGATAGCGACGATTGGATTCTTTGCTACTGGTATAGTGATTGACGATAACCATTTTCCTACAACATTACATGTCGTACCTCAAGAATCAATGACCATGGATGCTATAATAGGACAGGAACTTCTGAATCAAGCGAATGTAGTGATCAATGAGGAGGGAATTTTAATTACCAGACGAGTGGATGACACCTTCTTGCACATTGAACCAGTTAAAGACGAACTTGATATAGAAAAGACGGTGGCAGAAGATAACCAGCAAAAGGTAGGTAAATTAATTCAGGAATATGTACCTGACAAAAATAAGGAGTCGTCAATAGAAATGAAAATAATTATGAAAGACGATGAACCGATCTATAGCAGACCAAGAAGACTGCCATTCACAGAAAGAGAAATACTTGAGCGACAAATACAAGAATGGATATCACACGGCATAGTAGAGCCTTGCAGCTCAGAGTGGGCAAGTCCGGTGGTAATCGTAAAGAAGAAGGACGGCTCTCCACGAGTGTGTGTAGATTACAGAAAAATTAACCAAAAGGTAATTAAGGACCGTTACCCGCTGCCACTGATAGATGATCAGCTGGATAAATTGCAGAATGCAGTTTTTCACCACTATAGATTTAAAAAATGGATTCTTTCATGTTAAAGTTGAAAATGGAAGCAAGAAGTACACGGCAATAGTGACGCACTCGGGACAGTATCAATTTCTTCGGATGCCGTTTGGGCACTGTAACTCCCCAGCTGTGTTTCAAAGATTTATAAATACCGTGTTTCGAGAACTGATGAATAACGGAGTAGTTCTGAGTTATATGGACGATCTTATTATACCCTCTCAGACTGAAGAAGATGGAGTAAGTAAGCTAGACATGGTTTTACAAACGGCCAAAGACTACGGTCTGGAAATAAACAAAAAGAAATGCCATTTTCTTAAGTCGAAGATCGAATATTTGGGGCATTTGATTGAAAATGGAAATTATTTCCATCCCCATACAAAACGTCAGCTGTGGTAGGTTCCCAGAACCAAAAAATATTAAACAGGTGCAGAGTTTCCTTGGTCTAACGGGATACTTCAGGAAGTTTATAAGTAACTATGCTCGTATAGCCCAACCGTTGAGCGAGATGCTAAAAGGGAATCGAGATTTTCATTTCAATGAACAAGAGAGACAGGCATTCCAAAATTTAAAAGAAGCACTTATTCGAGAACCTGTACTAGCTATTTATAGACAGGACTTAGAAACCGAACTCCATACGGACGCCAGCGTGGAAGGCTACGGAGCAGTCTTACTACAAAAGTTGCCAGATGACAATCGTTTACACCCCATACATTTCATGAGTAAGAAAACAACAGATGCCGAGAAGAAGTACAGTAGCTATGAGCTTGAAGTGCTAGCAGTAGTACAAGCGTTGAAGAAATTCAGAGTATACTTACTGGGTGTCAAATTTAAAATAGTTACCGACTGCGCAGCGTTTCAAAAGACTGTATATAAAAGGGACATACCACCACGAATTGCAAGATGGGCTCTTTTATTAGAAGAATATAACTACACTATCGAGCATCGGAAAAGAGTTCACAAGAAACATGTTGATGCACTGAGTCGTAATGCGGTCATGAATATTACGATCGACGCTGTCTCCCCATCCGCAAAATTTAGAGCAGCACAAGAGAAAAATGAGACAATTAAGGCTATAAGAGAAGTACTAAAAGACAAGCCATATGAGGACTACTTTATCAAGAACGATATGCTGTACAAGTTTGTCAACGACCGTGAACTAATAGTGGTACCAAAGTTGATGCAAACCGAAATTATTAGAAGTGCACATGAGCAAGGGCATTCGCTGTAAGAAAAACTGCAGAATTAATAGAAAGGGATTATTATATTCCTAACCTACAATCCAAGATTTTAGCGCACATTCAAGCGTGCGTACCATGCATTTTAGTAAACAGGAAAGAGGTCGAAAAGAAGGATTTCTGCGTCCGCTCCATAAAGAAGACGTTCCCCTTAACACATACCATTTGGACCATCTTGGCTCATTGGAGTCTACAAGTAAGAATTATAAACACATTCTAGTCGTTATTGATGCGTTTACAAAATTTACTTGGTTATATCCTACCAAATCAACGACAACGAAAGAGGTAATAAGTAAGTTAGAATCACAAAAGAACGTATTCGGGAACCCTGCGACGATTATATCAGA
Source organism: Agriotes lineatus (assembly GCA_940337035.1). NCBI lineage: Eukaryota > Metazoa > Arthropoda > Insecta > Coleoptera > Elateridae > Agriotes > Agriotes lineatus. The sequence continues at coordinate 47,957 of CALNHX010005439.1, forward strand.
TAGAGGAAGTGCTTTCACTTCAGCCGAATTTGAAGACTATTGCAAAGAAGAAGGGATCCAACACCATACGGTTACAACTGGGTTGCCAAGGGCAAACGGCCAAGTCGAAAGGATTAATAGAATCATAATCCCAGTCCTAGCCAAGCTATCGCTGGAAGACCCAGCCAAGTGGTATAAACATATAGATGCCTTACAACAAACATTGAACTCAACTTATCAAAGGAGTATAGCTACGACGCCATTTGAGTTGTTAATTGGCACTAAGATGAGGTTAAAGACAGATTTAATGCTAAAAACTTTAATGGAAGAAGCCATACAAGAGGACTTCCAAATGAACAGAGAAGAAATGCGGAAAAACGCAAAGCTACAGATTAAAAAAGTTCAAGAAGAAAATAAAAGACATTATAATTTGAGAAAACGTCACCCTATGTGCTACCGCGTGAACGACCGCGTCGCGATAAAAAGGACACAATTCGGAGTCGGTCAAAAGTTAAAGCCTAAATTTCTCGGGCCATACCGCGTAATAAAAGTGAAATCGGGACACACATATGATGTGATCAAAGACGGTGTATTTGACGGACCTATTAAGACATGCACCACTGCCGAATACATGAAGCCGTGGTTCAAAATGGATGCTTCCTCCGGGCCGGATGAAGATTAGGATGGCCGAGTGTGGGAATGGCAACGCCGCGGAAGACGGGTGTTGAGCCACCAAGACAGTTGGTGCGCGAGGGCAGTGCAACAATGACGTAGTATAAGATGGACGCTAGTAGTAAAGACGTATTTATGTGAATATTGTTTTCTTTTGTTATTTGCATTTTAAGTGTTCACTAAAGCTATTAAAGTTATTAAAGAATATTTGCTGAAGTGTGTGTTGTGTTCGTTTATCGCAACCCTACATCCAATCCTACAATACTACATTTTGAACATAATTCTCATGTCTACGAAGAAATAAAAACAGGAAATATTCTGAAAATTAGGAATTTTTTATGGAAAAAAATCCCTATGTATAAAATGGGACACCTTCTATAAAGAACTTCTTACTAATACGGGATAGAACTTCAAATTCGATTACTTCTCCTAAACGCTACTTGTTTTTTGTACCATCTTATGGAATTGCAGCATAAACTCTCATACGCGCTACATGCAAACTCTTAAAAGAATTTCTAAATGGGGTATCACAACCTATACTTGAAATACCGTGGTAGTTCTGCACGACTAGGGAACATAAATGCAGCACATACAAAAAAGAAATGAAATGTTGCCTATAAACATAGTGGGTCAAAAAAACCGGTACTATAGTTAAATACTCGTATTTTCAATAGAATTGAAGAACTCGAAATAATTTCTTATGCCGATGATAGCCGAAAATGAGGACAACATGTACATCTCAACTGAAAAGACGCAAACGTTAGTAATAAGTGGAGAACTACGATGCTACAAATTGTTGGTCGACGGAAAATCATCTGGGCAGTTCAGAAAACTTTTTAGTCTAAGCGTTTAATTAACAAGCGAGAGAAGCAGATACTGTAGAGATTCTAACTCATAAGCAAAGTAGCAAGCGTGTGATGTAACTGCTTTTAAGATGTTCCTCCACATATCGCTATTACTTTCAGAATTGAAGAAGAAATCCAATATTGTGAAATAAAGCAATGACGACCGAGTCAAGGATAAAACTTCGTTGTAAGAAAACGAATGGTGAGAGCTGCAGAAATGAAGGCTGGGAAATATAACAGATCATATTCTTCTAAATAGTATGAAACACGAAACAATAAGAGAGTAGTGCAATGACCAGGGTGTAGTTCGATGGGTCAGAGTAATATGTGGAGAACGCACAACGAAAATACGCAAAGAAATGACAATCAAAGATCATCAAGAAGACGACCGAAGAGGTGAAGACAGTTGGAAAATAAAATTTCTTTGGATAAAATAGGTCACAGACATGGAACAACAAGAGGAAGAAGCATACCAGTAGCAATCTATATTGCTTGATGTAAAAAGTTTTCACTGTTCATGAAATGCTGTCGAATGGAACAGATAATATAGATACACCAATAGGTCATAGATTTTACAGTCCATGAAACGCAAACATTTTGGTGCATGCTGAAATGCTGCTATCTTGGCTGTATCTCTAAGACTTGTAATCACATCTAATGTACTTAATCAAATAAAGTTGGAAACTGCGTCAAAATGACAGATGGTACAAAACAAAATTAGTTGCAACAATACCGGTTGAAGATTGAAGGAAAGTGCAAGAAAAGTTGAGAAAAATCGTTTATACTCGATTGGTTGTTTAAAAATCATGTCGCACCCTTTTTAGAATAATTTCTTGAACCATCTGACATTTACATAAGATAACCAATTAGAGCAGAGGATATTGCCGATACTAATCTTCTTCTTATTCATAACATCTTGACAGATGTGTTGTGACCTATTATTCATTTTGGATGTTACTGTTACTGATGGCTCTTCTTACCGTGTTTCGGCATTTTGTCTACTGGAAGCTATACGGGCAGCTTCACTCAAGCTAGTGTAGAGAAGATCCCTTGTTAAATCTATCCAACGCTATAAATATTAAAGAGTAATGGCGAAAGAACGCATCCTTGTCTAACATCTTTGCCGATAATGCATTCTCTTGAAAGATATTTATCGAGTCTCACCCGAGCAGAGTTTTGTATCCTTGACACAAAGACGTTTATGTGGGTCTTCGGAACACTGATTGATCTCTGCATATTTTTGGGGCCAAACTAAAATAGTTGAATTGTACCAATGTTATAGAATCTGTTCATAAAAAAATACTGTGATGCGTTCTTCCTCCGCAATCGAATTTTTCATAATTAATGTTATAATAAGTTGTAAGAACATTTATAAAAGGCTTGATCCCATTTTTGATGTATTTTTTATATAGGCAATAGTTTTAGATAGACTACGAATACAAATAGAGATTTTAAAAAAATCTTCTTAATGTTCAATGTATGCCTTGGCACTTGAAAGTGTTCCCACTGTTTTCATTATAACCTCAAACTGCATTTTTGAGAGAAGCTTAGCGATATTATTTTGCAGTTTTTTAACGTTCCATACTTTCTGAATGAAGCCGCGATTAACGCTTTTTGTTATACAAAAATTATAAGTCACTTGAGGACACATCTTTTCGATGACTCTTGTTACAGCAAAGCGGACCGAGCAGTCTCTGGAACTACTACTTCCCGCTGACGTTCTTGATGCTGCAGTGCTTTAACAAGATGGAGCACGAGCACCATGCAAACATTAAAAATGATAACTGAACCATCGATCCCACAACACCATTTAGTACACAGACGCAAAAGCTAAATAAATGGGGGGATTCGAGTAGAGCTGAGGGCCCTAAAATTTAGATGGCCGAGAAAGGTTCGGGGCCACCTTATGTCATTAGGAATGTCATTAAGCGATTGGCTGTCCTGTCTGCCATTGACGGATTAACTGTTATGCCTGCTCTTAAATAGATACCCAATACAAATTCAAGAAAATATTGTGAAGTTCAAGTTGATCAATCCCCCCGCCCCTTCTACAATCCGCCAAAAACAGACAAGAAACGAGAACATTCAATTACATCTTTAGTTTAGTTACCGTTTGCTACCCTGCTACCAAGTTAGTTAAATAGGTGAAATAATAATAATGATAATAATAATAATATTTGTATTCTTTCCCAAATAAATACATGGAAAGTACTACCAGTAAAAAAACCAAATAATAGTGAAAGAATCTAAAGGTGAACTTGAGATGTGCGAGGATAATTCCTATCGCACCCTGTTCAACCTTGCAGATTTTGAATAAAAAATATATTGCAATGAACACTTTTAAAGCCTCTAAAATTATGATAGCAGTTAATAACATTTCAAGGTTTTCAAATATTATTTCACAAAATATTCTATAAATGTGCTAGTTTAAGTCTTGCAAAGTGTATGAATTACCATTGAGTTAATAATTCGTAAAAAACGGTATTAAAAATAGTATTAGCCTTGATTGAAACATAAAATATAATCAGAACAGACTCAGAAATAATGAATAACAATGTAAGATGAATGTCAAAACAAAAGGAAGGGGGAAGCAACGCCAAGCTGTGGGGTGTGTTGTCTTGGCTTCCCCACAAATAATCCATTTAAAAGAGAATAAATACCAATTTTTCTCAATTCAGTAGTGTTTTATAATTAGTGGAGTGTCTTTGCGGTAGGCTGTAAAAGGTTTGAGTTGATTCGTTGCGACCCTACGGGAGTTTTAAAAAGTGTTGAATAGTACGTGAAATAGAGTAGCTCGTGTTGCTGTGGTAGTTTTTGAGCAATTGCTGGGTTGGCATGGCTCTGGAAGCGGGTAGGAGGGCAGCGACATTCGCGCTGAGCAGTTTGGAGCCCTAGGGACTGGGACAAAAACGGAGTTGTAAGCAGTTTTGGAGTGGTGCAAGCTGCAGGAGGCATTCGAAAAAGTATCTGGCTTGCTATACAACATGCCAACGGAGAGAAAGAAAAGCCCCTGTCCGTCGTGTGACTTGCTGTGGGGACGCCTGGTGTACTATTTTGCACCAGGGAAGCCAAATTAGGTCAGAAAGTTATCCTAAAAATAGAATTTGGTGAAATTTTTAAAATGGCGTCAGATTTTGCACATTTCCGGAAGAAGCGCATTGTGAGTGTTTTGTTGTGGCGTCTATTTACTATCTTAAATCACTTAGGCAACGCACTCTTAAGCAATCACTGATGTAATTATTAATACGATTACAACTTGTTTTGAAAAACTGAGGTTGGAGCGCCATGTTTGTATAGTTGTTCTCATCAGTTGAAATATTTAACTTTGTAGCGGTCCCATTCGATAAACAACCGGTGGCTAAAGTCACCAAAGTCACTAAAATCACAGAAACCACGATAATTATCTTAATAGCGAATGTATTGCCTATAATTATAAATTCAATCATATATGATACGATGTAGAAAACCCAACCTTTGAGATGATATAATAATTTATTTAAATAGTAATAATATCAATATCATATACACATCACATCATACACAACAATATATACTGTTTTTATATACGTCCCCCCATAATTTAAAGTTGTTGGCAACTTGCTTTTTAAATTAAATTACATTAAATGTTTCTAGTAACCTTGTGTTATACCCTGCTTTTGCTATGTTCGGTTTTGAAACTGGTCTTCTGGTATACAGGTACACACATTAAACATTTGTAAACTTTGTAAACAATATAAAAAATTAAATCATTGCAACGAATGTGAAACATTAATCCAAGAAAAATCGCTAAGCAAACAGAAAACAACAACAGTCAGCACAATTAGTTATTGAAAAGCAGTATGTTTGTAAGATTTATTTTAAATGATAAACGTTTTAGCGCTTCAGGTAAAGAATATATTTTGTAGATGTTGCATGTGAATGAACGTTCAAAAAGGGCAGTTATGTATTTCGGACGCGTAATAATTCCTTTGTTTCTGATGTTGATATTGTGTACATTAGGACGAAATGCAATCTTATTAGTAAGATATGATGGAGTATCCTGTATGAATGCCTTAAAATGTATCACTAGTGAGAAAGGAAAAGGGTTTCTAATGTTAGGTAGATTTGAATATCGTTCAAAGAACTATCTGGTGCTTTTAAATGTTGAATGTGTTCAATAAGTGGAAATAAAATTCTTAATAAGGATGAATTAAGTAATTTCCTGAAAATAACAGCAACAGAAGAACTAAGTGAGAGGCCTATGAAATTCCCTTTCTTTCTAAAAATTTTTAATAACTTTATAAGAAACATATTATATTTGAAAATTAAGGTCAAATATAAATATATAGTAGTACATATGATATGTTTTATCGGACTTTTTCCACTGTCTAGGGTGTATATCACACGACGTTTCGGGAGTTTTTTGATCTACTCCCGTCTTCGGGTGTTCCTAGTTAGTCCTGAGAAGGACTGATATTGTACGTCTTTATACGTACACTTGTGCCTACCCCGGGATTTGAACCCAGGACTGCCGATCACTCTGATTACTAGCCTGTCACTTTTACCACTAGGCCACCAGATCGGTGTACCTCTTTTTACTCTTACATCCTTTATTATAATTGATGATTGCTGTTTTATAATAATGTAGTGTATTTGTGAATGTCCTTATGTTTGTAGAACCCGTTTGTAATTTTTAGATTGTTCAATTCACATATATCTATTATTCTTTCTATATTGTCATTAGTTGCATCTTCTTCGAATTGCCCTACTACTTTGTTATTAGTTTTTCTTCCGATTCTTCCGTTTATGTCTCCTGCTATTAATATTTCTTGTTTGTGTTTTGTTTTTTCTATTTCTTGTGCTAGTGTGTTCATAAAATGTCTTTGTCTACCGTAGTAATGTCATCTGTGGGACCGCATACTCCGAGTATTACTAACTCTCTCCCATAGGCTGTCATGTAGTAAATATATATATAAATATAAATGTAATAAATATGTTTTTTTTTAATTGAAATGACAATGAAACAATGTCCTTCACTAGACGTTCATTACATCTTACACTCTCCTATTCTTAAACTTTATCGAACGAAATGAGCAGTTTATCTAACGTAACAAATTCAAGAAGAATACAAACTAATATTGTCTATAAAGACTGTATAATCTGAACTTAATTTTCAAATATAATATTGTTTTGTGTGGCGATCAGCACAGCAACGGAATTTCCTTTCGTAAAATTCGCAGTTCTCTGACCACCCTGAACAAAATTCCTAACTGTAATGTTTAACTGCACTTGATCCCTAGCGGTATTTTCACGGTTCTAACACCCTACCGTAACAAGGCTGCAATTCTGGAAAGGGGCATTCGCCAAAGGCTATAAGGAACAGTGCTGTCAATAAGCTCGAAGAGTTAGAGCCCAATTTTTGGTGAATAGAATCAGCACTAATAATCAACATTATAATAAACTATTCTACCGTCTTACCAAGTGTTTTCATTCCGAACTCAAACCTTTCGAGCACGCACGGACCAATATTTTTATATGTTAACAATAATTTAAAAGAAAGGTATTTCATTCCTTTATTTTTCTTTTATTGATACATTATTAACTAAATATATAAAGATTGCAACATTACTGTTCCATTAAAAACTATAGTCATACGATTTTCTATTTTAATAAAGATACGAGTAAACTTAGGTAACACAACATAAAGTAATATCAGTGTGACATTTTTCCCGTCTTTAAATTCAAATTACAATTACAAGTTACACATTTCTAGTAATTTTATTAGTGATGGGCTTATTCGAATAAAAAATAACCGGTTATCCGGTTTTCGTTCCAAGTATTCGAATGAAAAATAACCTTATGCTGATACGTACTACGCTTTGAATATAAAACCTCTATTCAAAGGTACTACGTGCCATATCTCAGCGACCTACGCAGTGCTCAAAATTCTGTAAATATAAATACGTCATAACTCATAAACAAAGCAGGTTGTCCTGAAAACACCATTTGGTTATCGCGTACCTACCTCATATCATAACAAATATCAAATTCTGGGGACCTGAAACCTGAACGCCTAAAAACTGCAAACGCATCAAGCTATAAAACAATTTGTTATTTGCTTACATCTCCAAAGGTTCAAAACAAGAGCCTTTAACCCGATCGATAAAGATAAACGTTTTACAACTGTTTTTATTGCGATTAGCAAGCAGTCCCGCATATTTCTTTCTTTCTACACTTCTTAATAAATACCTCTTAATTTCCAATACATAACACATAATGTACGGTCGGCGCCTTAGAAATCGGGCACTACACACTATTATGATATATTTTGCATGTATTTTTTAAGTGTATAAACTGGGTTTTTAGAGTTATTATGGTTTTAATTGTTACGTCAGATTGTTTATTGTTTGTCAATTATGAAATGCCATCTCACATTAATGAAGTAACCGGAGCAAGAATACTCCAAAGACTAGAAGAACATATTACGTGTCCCGATTTCTAAGGCGCCGACCGTACATATTATGTTTTGGTTCCTCTGCTATCTGCAAGTTACGATGTCGATGCAGATGACGGTGAACCGCCAACCGGCAAACCGGCTGACTTAATCGAAACGAATCGAGAGCAAAAATTTATTCGAATGATTATTCAAATAATCATTCGGTTATTAATATCATTCGAATGGAAATGGTCCGGTTATGCCCATCACTAAATTTTATTATCTATACTTATGACTTATGTATCTGCTATTAACACAGCTACCTGAGATGATGACATGGCTTCGGATTCTATTCGACCATCTCTCGGACTCTACTCAGACATCATTAAGACGGATTAGAGAGTTCGGGACTCTACTCGGCTTCTCCGAAATAAATAGCATTCACTTTTGTACAAGGGCAAATGTCAGGTGATTAAACTAAACTGAAAATAAAAGAGACAAGCGATTTTTTCAGTTTAAAACGTCGTATACTGTTTTCAGTGCACGAAAGCATTGGGTAGGGATTCAAAACAAGCGCATGGTGATTGGTACAGTCATTTGTTAACAACTAGAAGCGCCCCTATTTCCTCCAAAGATCTGGCACAATGGATGCAAAGCAGTCCGGAGATATCCTGAAAAAGTTTCATGAGTTTATGTAAATTCGCTGGTGCGGCCACCGGGTTCATGCGAGATGTCAGCAGATATGATGGGAAGCTCCTGCGGTAGTACGCGCCGCACGTACGAACTGTCTGTACATGTCACATCGAGCCACTTCTGACACAAGCACAATTGCAGTTTAAAATTAGCTTTCATATTTAGATATAAATTGCATTCCATAAATAAAAGAAACGCGCCGCAATATATTCGGAAAATGTGACACAATCGGCGCAACCTAGTTTCGCGCATGGAGCTTTGGACCGTGTGTGACCTAGCGACATCTGCAATTAAAAGCGGAAGTGATTACTGTACCGGCATCGGTGCACGTCTCGCAGACCTTTGTCCGCGAGAAATTTATTCGCATTTCCTGCCTCCGCCGCGCTGCATAATGCGTTCGAGTATCGTTCTTGCCATTGGATCATTGAATTGCAGCAGGCGTGGTTCGATTATCGGTTCTTCTAGTTTTGATTTTGATTAGCCTGTGCGAGTGAAAGTAATGTCGGTATTTAGCAACTGCTCAGTACCATTTTGAGATGAAGGAAGTGGCCTCAGCGAATGGCTTTCACACGTTGTTCCCTTAATTTCATCAAACATGGTTATATAAAAAAAAAATGCGGGAAATTCAAATTGCTTCAGGAAAATTAAAACTGATGCAGAAAATTAAAAGGAAGAAATTTTGACAATAAGTGATTTTGAAAGAATAATAGGCTGCCGACGCAATCAAGAAAATATTTCATAAAAGTGGCTCGTGGAAAATTTAATTTGTCTGATTTCAGTTTTATGAAAATGCAACTCGACATGAGCAGCAACAAAATACAGTTCAAATTTGATTTTCTCTCCACGGTGTAATAATTTTGTTTTGACTACACAATGGACAGGCAGACCTTATGAATCGCTCTTTATTTATTTTGTCATGGCTGTTTCAGTACTTCAAGATTTTGTGTCGTGTAATTGCGCAACGTCAAGTTCAGACTTTTCATTTTCTCCAAAACATCATGTAGCAGAAATTAGATCTATGTATGTGTAGTCGATTCTAACTTCCTTCCTTTTATTTGAAATTAAGAGTGGTGTTAAATTTCATTTCCAATATTTTACAACTATTTTAAATAAATTCAACTACAGTAATTTCTTAATTATCGAAATAAGCGATATCAAGAGAGTCAAAAAGCACGATATTCAGGAACTCATTGTCACATAAGTGATTATAAAGTGATTATAAATGTTCAGAAGTGAGTTTTATTTTTACTTAAGAATTCTCACATTGCGCATGTTCAAATTGAAATACGCTCAAGCAAATTTTATTCGATCAATGGAATTTATAGAGCAACTCAATGGCGCAATTATTTTATTTGAATCGCTCGTCTAAAATTGATAATAACTCGAGAGTGGATTTAATGCACTATAAAATACCAAAATAATAAGTGCATATACAGGGTGATTTATGACATGTGTGCCAAACGGTAACCAGTGATAGGGGAGGCCATTTTGAGTAAAAAATTTAAAAAAAACATATGTCCGATATGCTTTTGTTACTGAGCTGTAGCGATTTTAAAATTTTCTTTAATCGACTATTATTATAGCAATTATCACGTTACCTATGAAACAAACTACGAGTAATAACAAAGGTAAATAAATATTTTGACAGATACAAGTGTTAGGTGTTTGTGTATTAGGTACAATAGAAAATTTTAGTGCTATAGAGTATGCAGATATGGTATATAAGCCAAACCGACTGATAGAAAGGAAAATTTTAAAATCGCTACAGCTCAGTAACAAAAGCATATCGGACATATGTTTTTATAAAATTTTTTACTCAAAATGGCCTCCCCTATCACTGGTTACCGTTTGGCACACATGTCATAAATCACCCTGTATATGCACTTATAAAATATGCATTATTACCATATTGAACACAGGAAATTGTAATTATTAATTAAGATATATCAACTACTGTTATCGCCGAGTCAATGTAATATTAGGCAAACACCCCAATACTCAGGGCACTTATATTAAATTTTACGAATGCAAAACTTGCCTGTCAGTATTTTAGGCTAACTAAAATAAAACGTATTTATTAGTCTCCAATAAAATGGTTAATTGCCCCGTTCTATATTTTATCAAATTGCAATAATTCTATGGGCATGCTCCGGCAAACCACAAGACTGATATCTCAGGTTAGGTTCAAATTTGAATTTGATATTAAAAGAATTCTGTAGAATATTTAACTCAGAATTCAACAGAACTCAAAATTTCAGTACAGCTGCTCTACTCACTTCAATAATTTATAACCTCACAAAATTGACTTAGACCACAAAAGGTACCAGCGAACCTTTTGTGGTCTAAGTTACAGCGTTTTATTTTGATATTCAAAAGCGAAGTTTGCAAGGAAACCACAGGTAAACTGAATCTCCCACCTAGCAACATCTAACTTGGTTTTGTTTCAGGTTGTGACGTAAAAACGACGCGCTACTATCTATTGTCTTAGTTTCCTATAAAAACTGCAAATCATGGCATAAATCGCATTTTTTAGTGACGGCACGGGATTTTATGGAACTTGGACGTAACTGGATGCTCGGAAACACGATGAATCTCTTCAGCAAGGTGTGTTCTTAAAGTCCACTGGCGTTTCGGACTTCAACCACATAAAAACCTGCCAAATCGTACCTTTTAAAATATCGCTGACCTCGCCTCTGGAACCGCTGCGCGTGACGCCAACGCCCTTTGCTGGAAGTCGCTTCCTTGGCACCAAATCTTCTTCTCGGATGTTGTTACACCTCTTTCCGACCTGTAGGACTTGAGATCCCTGCCTTCTGATGTTGGAATGGACTGGTATCGCAGTTTGAAATTTCCAGGTTGTCGGAGCCAAACCCATGCCGATCTTGGCTTGCACAATTTTATAAACTTTTTCGGTGGAGAAACTTTTAATAACACTTCAACTTATGCCCGGTGACTTGTAGAATAACTTTGTATACTTTTTAGACCTTGCAAATAACTTTTATTATATAAAAACACCAAAAATCAGGAGTATAATTTGCCCACAAGTTGACATGAGTAACCGCGATCTAATATTGTTCAAAGGAAATAAGTTTTGGTTACAATTTCACATAAAAGAATAAAATTTGATTAACATGTTTGTTGCTTAAAACTAGAAATTGTCTTTATTTCTTGTACATAAAAATTGTCCTTTGTTGTCACATAAACTGTTATCTATCACTGCTCAAACTATGAACACTTAGTTTTAAATTGCACTGGCACTTGAGTTCAATTTTAACCACGTTACTGATTATTCTTCATTTCAGTTGCCCTCGTTCTGCATTGCTCTTTGCAAATTCTATCGTATCTTGCTTTGATTTCCATCTACCTTTCAGTTTGCTTGCTTTTCACTGGCCCGTACGTTTATTAATTACTCTACGCTCATATACATTATGCACATAACCAACCTTTTGCATTATTTACTTACATTTGGTCCGGCTTCAAATAGGCTCAAACCTATCATATTACTTATATTATATTAGCCATCTTAAATCTTTCTTTTACTCAAACTTCAAATTCAATCCTTCCGAAACTTTCTCTTCTTATGCTAGCCTTTATCCCTCTAATTATGCTTCTTGCATCTCATTTCCAATGCTTTTAATAACTTCAACTACTGTCTAGATTGCAATTAAATAACATATTTCAACTCTGTGCTTGAATTGACTTTGTTCAATATTTCTCTATGCACCCAGAATTAAATTGCGACAATTAAACCATCTCACTATATGCACTTCATATACACCTCATTCATAATATTGATTTGCAAAACAATTTATAATTAATGTTTTTCTATATTCTCAGATAGAACATTTTGACGTCAGAGAGTATAGGTATGTTTAAATAACGTAAAACTTCTTTCCACGTCTACAAACGTTATAGGTGCATCTTTTAATGCAGTTAATGTGGGCATCTTCGAGATCCTCGTGATTTTAATCTAGTCAAAATTTTGTTAATTTTAGTTAACAGCTGATAACCACTGTTTTTTTAAAAGATTTCGGGTTATTTATTTGAAATACTTTTTCCAGTATTTCCTGGAACACTAGAAGTTGACTTTTGAAAATTATTAACTAGTTCTATTGACGCTTCAAGTGGCAATGCTTCCGTCTCTAATTTGGAAATAGTTGTGCTTACAAAATAATAATTTGCTCTTAAAAATGCTAACTGATTGCGCAATTCTAATTTTTTAAAAACCGATTAAGCTTTATTGATACAAGCAGTTGAATTACCAGACAATTCTAAAACTACTTCCTTTATTTTTTCAAATTTTCTGCATAAAACCGAGCTGTATTTAACCACGTTCCCCAACGCGTAAGTACAAGTTCCGGCGGTAAGAAATGTTAGATAGTTTTTCTCTGTATAACTGTATTCGTGTTGGAGCCTTTACAAACACCTTTTTACATTGCTTATTAAGCTATTTACTAAAGGAAATTCATTTCGACTTCCTTCGGCTACTCTGTTTATACCATGCGCTACACATGTCACATGAATTAAATTTTCGTATAGTACCTTTAGTTGTTGACCAGCCTTTACTATATATGGTGCGGCATCAGAAAACATTAAAACAATTTTACCTGTTGGAGCAATATTCGGAATAAAAAATTGCATGAAAGCCTCATTTATAAATCTGACTATTGTTAAATGATCGGTTTTGTCAAGCACTTTTAAGAAATGAAATATGATTTGCTAGATTGTTCTACGCTTAAATAATCATTACATTTGTAACATAACGCCTATGGCAATCTGTAGTTCAATCTACTATAAATTAAATGTATTTATTTTTAATTATTTTTTTAATGTCCAATAGTTTCTAGATAAACGTCATTGACATAACTTTTTCTATGTGTGTTTTCATCTGGCACGTGTTTCTTTACAAATTTTTCTAAAAAAGATCGAAAACTAAGATTTTGAAGTATTGTTAATCGAATATTAGCTTTATTAACAAGAGCACTGCACAATTCAAAATTGAATTCTTCTTGTGCATGTCTTCTGGATGTTTCACCACGTAAAGATTCTGGCAAAAGTGTTTGAGAAAGCTTAGTTTTCTTCAGTTTTCTAAATTGCTTTTATGGAGAGATGTCTCGGTGCGCGATTTTTGTCCACAAGCGATCTAAAGCGAAATTTAAAAATAAATCAAAACTTAATGATTAGATTTCGTCGTTATTATATTTAAAACATTTCCCATGTTATTTAATTAAAGTATAAATTTGAGTAAAACACTTAAAAACTAGAAAACTAATACTCTACATTCACTAAAGGCCTTGTAAGTATTTAAAAATATTTTAAAAATTATATAACTTACCACTTTTCTACATGCTGTACAAAACACCCTGTCGCCGTTCAATGGGAGTTCACGTATGTTTTTATCCACATCAGGACTAAATTGTTTTTTACTTTTGGTATGTTTAAATAGCTCGAAAATTAAATGTATTAACTTAATTCTGCACCACTGTCCACTTGCTCGTTCTCAAAAAGAATGCCTAACTTCTGGGCAAACTCATTTAACTGCTGAGAATTACATGCAAATTTTAATTAGTCATAGGAGATTTAATTTAATTTAATTTAATTTTAATTTAATTCGCACTCAGCCAACAGCCGTTAGGCCAATTATAGGCGTCGCTGTGCAGTTATGAGGACTTCCAACCCCACTAACGACTGTCATGATGTTGTATGACCGCCGGGACCAACTTTTTTCCGTGATAGCCGTACCACGAGGCGCCTAGAGATGCAGTCGTGGAACTCCCATCCAAGTTCTGACCAGAGACAGCGTCGCTTAACTCTGCTGATCGAACGTGGACGCTTGTTCAAGCTACACCACTCGGGACCCAAATTTAAGAAGTACACAACAAATGAACTGCATTCTATCTGTATAATTCGGAAGTATTAGGCAGTTGTTAACCCAGGCAACAACGAAGTAACGACCTGCCGGTATTAGAAACTACATTTAAGGTATTTATTTCAAAAAAGCATTCTTCTAATTTTAACCGTTGTTGCGAAAATATTTCATAAAGTGTATCACACTTAACACAGAAATTTAAGAAAAATGTAAAATTGTCCACAAAAACGCAAAATATGCATAAAATACCAAAATATGTAGTATATAGTCAAATATTCAAAAATAAATTGGTGCCAAATAAATACAAACAACGCAATTCATCTAAAACCCGAAGAAAGATATGTAGTTTGTATAAAATCCGCTCTCTAATCATAACAAATAAATATTTTGTAATTTACAAACGAGTTTAGGATACAAAAATATATATTTGTTTATGGAAATTTGACTACATTCTAATTTAAAAATAGAGACTTTCTTCTTAGAATTTTTAAATAAAAATCCTTAGCTACAGAAGAAAAAGGTTTAGTTGTAAACCGATTGATAATCACCGGAGGGCCGCAAATTTGTGTACAAAAATAAACACAGCTACGAGTAAGACGAGTTTTCTGTTATTTCAGAAACATTAACCCAGTAACGTTCAAAGAAAGACAACGTAATGTTTGTTAATTTCAAAACTGACAAACAAAATTAAGACAAATTTTCCGAAAAAAATTAAATACATACACAGAGTGTAGTAGAAAATGTTTGTAAGTTTTATTTATTTTCTATCAAATTCCACTAAATTACCAAAATGCAAGAGAAGAAGAGAACATTGCACTTTTTACATACAAAACAAATTTTGGGGGGTTTTCATTACACTTAGTATACGTTCTACATTTTCCTTCCTAATATGTAACGGTTTAAAATGGTTTTTCTCAGTTTCGCGTCCGCTTTTTATACATTTATAAATTATCATTTTGTTTAAGTTCTTTATTTTCAAATATAACGATGTTGTTCATGGGAATTAGGTCACTTTAAGCACCTGTGTATGAAGCATGTTGCCTATTTTTATTTTGGTAAATTTTTCAAAGCTCAAATTACCGTGAGCGTCTTCATTTGCTTTTTTTTTTACAAACGGTCACCATTGAAGAGGGTTCAACGCAGACCGTGGCTTGAGAAAAGGATTTCTCCCTTTTAGTCGGCATGATATGGTGAAACGCAGATGGGAGTACTGCCGTTCTTCTAGTTTTTTATTCTTGTCCGTTTGGGCTGTGTAATGACTTGAGTCACCTGCAATCTTTGATGTATTTTTCTACCTAGAGGTATGAGATAAGATCTTTTATTACTTTACGTGGCTTGATAACAGAAAATTGAATTATAGGCTTGCTTCTCTACGATTGGTTTTGGGCCCATAGTCAAATCACTCTTTTGGAGGTTCAGTAGTCGTTTTATGGACCATTAGGAACTGTCATACGCCACTTCGTCACCTTAATCTAGGAACTGCTAGGGAGGGAGATACCACGTGGGGAACGCCAGATAAGGCTTTTTCTTACCACTTTCTGACCGCAACAAGTCAAGAAGGACACCACATCTCAAGTGCGTTCGTTTGGTTAATGGCCCATTGAAATAAATTTAATATGTTAAGTAGCGCTGTTAATTTGCAATTCAAATATCTATTTGCTTGCATGGTAACAATCACATCATCGCAAGTAATTTTTGATTTTCATTAAAGTTGAAAAAGCTTATTTTTTCATAAAACGATAATTTTAATTAACAATAAATGCACTCCGCTTTCCACAGGCCTTTGCGATAAGCGTGCGTAACGCAAGAACATTAAGTAATAACCTTTTGCAAGAGTCCGCTGCACTTCAGTCTGTTAGATTCTAGCTCCTAAGTATTCAACTCCTTTAACTACTAGCATGATCTCCGCATGCTATTTTATATAATGCCTTGTTGCAACAACGCTTAGTTTAATAATTTAATTTTCGAATGCTTTTACTGACTTCTAAGAGCACTGTATAGCTTTAAATGTATATTAATAATAACCTACTGGAGTTTTTGAATACAACCAACCTAGCTTGATGTGATTGAACTTTCAAGTTCTCTTGCGTTTGTCAATTTGCCTTCATTTATGTCTCCAATAACTTTAATCTTTTTATTTGATCAGTTTTGTTATACCCGAGAAACATTATATTCATTAAAGCCTTCGTGATTAAATTGAACTTCTGGTATTTTCTCTTATGTGATCCACCGATACTTCTCGTCTTTCTAAGATAAGGTTTGTGTGAGAGAATCTCACCAGTAAGTGAAGTTAGTTTGACCTGTTGATAGATTGAAGTTATAATTGTTGCAAGACGTCAACTGGCGTCAATAACCACCGAGGATTTTGAATTAGTGTGGATATTAGCCCATGCAAATACAAATAGTTTCAGATAAAAGATATGTTGAAGCCAAAGAGCCAAAGAGGTAGCCGTCAGAAGAATAGAGATTTCTTCTTGCTGCTTTAATTGATAGTGGTATCAATCGAAAGAGAAAAAAATGCGCTTAATTTGATACTACTTTACTTGAATTTGTTGCTTGTTTAAGATAGAAACAGCTTAAAAACTGTAATAAATATTTTGCATTTTATTCACAAAAATCAGGCCAGTCATGATCAAATTCGTTTGTGCCAAAATAAATGTTATTTTCTGTCAGTTATCAATTCACGTATTTAACTAATTACTATTAATAATTATTACAGGCAAACAGAATAGAAGAAATAACGATGAGTTGGAAGAATTTTGGGTTGATAAATTCTGATTAAACAACCAGCATAAGATGTATCGGTCGAGAGTAGAACGTATTGACACGGTCTGTGCATGGTTATCTACAAACCTCAGTGCCTTCAAGAGATATTCTTAGTTGATGAAGAAAGCAGGCGCCTATTCTGTGAAGTCATGCAGGAACGCTCAAACGAAGATAGGAACTTTTTGCGGCCAATCTGTTTTACAGATGAATGTACGTTCACACTTAATCATGAATCAAATACGCAAAACACTCGATTCTGGGCCCAATAAAATCCTCGGATAGCTCTTGAAACAAGAACGCAGTTCTCGTAGAAAATTAATATTTGGGCTGGTATTTTCAGCAATAACATTATTGGACCGTTTTGAGATAGTTGGAAATTTAAATTCGGATTCTTATTTAGAACTTTTAATCAATCAGATTGGCCTGCATTAGGAGAAGTTGCACGTGAAAATCAGGAGATCTGGTTTCAGTATGATGGATGTCCAGCGCACTATGGTTTGAATGTGAGGGAGTATCTAAGTGATAACTTTCCTAATTGCTGGATTGGTTGAGGTGGCACTATCAACTGGCCACCACGATCTCCTGATTTGGCACCATGGGACTTATTTTTGTGGGGTCATCTGAAAAACAAAATTTACTGAAAACGCTACCCAAATATTGACTCTTTGCGGGAAGTAATCATTAGGCTAATCACAGATAGATAGTTGGCTAATGTAGGCAGGCATTTTATAACAGATTAGAGAACGTTTTGAGTACTTGCTATAAATTTGCTTGTAGTTTCAAATTTTTTCACAAACTTGTGAATTGTTGATATAAGGTCGATTACTAAATTTAACCAAGAATAAATCACGAACTGTGCGTAAACTGAATTCATTGTAAAATGTTTTGATAATAAATACCATGTCTTCATTAGAATATTCAGCATTATTATTCATAAGTAATTCGTTAAATACGTGAATTGTTAACTAACACAAAATAACATTTATTTTGACATAATGGCTGGTCTGTTTTTGTGAATAAAATGCAAAATATTTATTACAGTTTTAAGCTATTTCTATCTTAAACAAGCAACAAATTCAAGTAAAGTAGTATTAAATTAAGCGCATTTTTTTCTCTTTCTTGATACCGCTATCAATCCTATCAATTCAAACTCATGCTATTTCCCTATGTTCGTACCTTAAGTGAAACACTCGGTATAGGCAAATATTGCAAACTCTAAGCTCGGCCTGTTCATTATATTGAATAATGGGTGAAGATGAAAAACTTAATGTGAATTCGCGTTAACAAGTCATTTTATGTCAGTTTATCATATTGTTTTACTACACGGCGACGCACTATTCATAAATTTGTTAGAAATACTCAGAAGTCAATTAAAGAGCACCAATTGATCTGTCGCTATGTATGCCGGCATTTCAAATCAGCCGCCCATTTCTGCTACATTTATCTGATTAATCCATTATTGCCTCAAAACTATATGGAATTACCTAATTGTATAATAAATCCATTATATTTATGATTACTGGAATTGCTTATTGATGTGCATTGTTATCAATTATGATTTATGTTTCAACTATATTACGCAGTTCTTATTAGCTTAGTGCTAAACAAGTTACTTAAACTCGTAGGATTTATTACATAAATATGCATGTTTATAATGTATGGTGCAACGTGACCTGTTATTAGTGTACAATTTACTTATTATACAACACAATTTGTAACTATAGATATCAGGGGGTAACATGTTTGTACTGTAGTTGTTGGATTAATCACTTAATCAATTACAGATAATGCGATAACCTGCTTATTTCACTATTTGGATGGCTTGTCGTATATTAGGCAATAAGTTTCCTATATGTTATTGACTACATATCAACAACTAGTTCAATTAATAACTATCTCATATCTAATATAAATATTAATTCTAAATAAAGGAAACTTAGTGATGTGGTGGGAATTTAATAAATAGTAAAAGGGAGTAAACATGGAATTTCTTCTAGAGAAGTGAAAGTCCAACTGATGTGTCACATTTATATTTTCTTTCTGTGTGAATATGTCATGTTTCACAACCGATTATCTTGCCAAATATAAGACGGAAGCACTGAATACTTAGTACTGGTACGCTAGTAATTGCTGCAACGTGTCTAGCCGGGCCCTAGAAGTACCATGCAAATTAAAGATGCAAAGTGTAGAAAAACAGAAAGATAAAAGGAAGTTTAATTAATAACTCAAATTTATTACTTGATGGTCGAAACAAGCACATCACAAAAGGTACCAATAGGAAATGCTTAGAACCCATAAGCACAAAACAAATCGAAATAACTATAATATAAAACACGGATTATATGGCAAAAACTTATTACACTATTATTATTATCATCATACTTCTAACCAATGCTTCATTTTTAAAATTTTGGGATGCTGGTAAAAAAATCGTATGCAACAAAATCCAGTAATCCAGTTTTAATGTTTAACTGGGTTTTAGAATCTTTAGGATATTTCTAAAGCCCCAGAGCATAAACAAATAAAAACCATCATAAAAGAAATACATTACGAAATCTAGACGTTCACAAAGAGGAAAAGCCAAAAATCTGCATAATAATAAAAACACAGCTTCTTCCTGTTATAAATGTCCATGTTACGCTCAAACAGCGAAAATGACCAGTGAGCGAAAAGACGTTAAAAAACTAAACACTGAAATAGAGACAGCTTTGTGGTCTTTCTTATTGACCACGACGCGTTGTATGCAATGAGAACATGGCCACGACGCGTTATGGACGATTTAGAACGGTCACAAACAGCACAGCATCTCTTTACATCAACGTTTGCACTTCTTAAGCATTACTATAATGCTTTGCAATGGCACACGATGCCTCTTAGTTTTGCGTATTAGACCTCCAAAGGGGCTGGGTTAACTTTTAACTATATTATTTTTGCTGTCTGTTGTTGCTATTATTTAGTAAATAAAGTTGAGATATAAGTAATATGATCTAATTTCAGATAATTACCATAAATCCTGCGAATTGCCAAATGTAGTATTGGTTCGTAAGCGTTCTAAATTGTGCGGAACTAATCATAGTCGTTTTCCCAGGGGACACAACGCATCGTGGTCAGTAAAAACGACCACAAATGAACAATTATGTGATTTCGGTGTTTGTTTAAGACCGTCCACAGCCCGTAGTGGCTACTTTTTTTCGATCGTTGAGCGTGCTCAGAAGCAGAAAAAGTAGTCAAATTTGAGTGGTATTTGCGAATTACATAAAATACCGTTAACAAAAATTTTGAAAATTCAAAACTTCAAAGTTTTGCTTGAATCTGACAATATCTCACAGAAACTCTGCACATATTTAAAACATTTTTTTAAATTTAATTTTGATTAAGAAAATGAGTGTACAGTTATCGACAGCTGCGATGTCACTGTAGAGTGCCTCACTGTACAAGTTATAAATAAATTAAATTAAGCTACTGTGTCCGTAGTATGTGTTTCTAGAGGGTGTCTGTCTTTTATTATTTGTTATACCCGAATTTGTCTGCGAGTATCATCGTATCTTCAGTGTCATACCTGTGGGGATACCCTTTTCCTTTCTTTAGCTCCCAAGGGCGCCTCACGGCATTTGTTTTTAAGGCAATTTTGTATATCTTCGCGAACCCAAACAACTGCGTATAATGAAGAGGAATCGACGGAAATTCTTAACACATTGGGGGTTCCTCAGGGATCCGTTTTAGGTCCATTGCTATTTCTACTGTACATCAATGATCTGGAAATAAATATCAAACACTGCTCGCTAAATTTGTTTGCTGACGACACATTAGTTTGGGTAACTGCGGAAAATACTACTGATGCCGTCAACAAAATAAATACAGATCTTGAGATGATATCGAAGTGGTTACAAATAAATAAACTAAAATTAAATATTGCCAAAACAAAGTGCATAATCGTATCAAATAAAATTAATAGTGAAAATATAACTGTTAAAGTAAAAATAGACGGTCTAGAAATAGAACAAGTGCCTGAAATTAAATATCTGGGAGTTATTATAGATAATAGACTTACTTTTCGTAGTTATATAAATTTTATCATTAAGAAAGTCGCTAAAAAAATTGGATTTTTGGGGAGAATAGCCAGTAAACTAAGTATGAATGCTAGAATTCTAGTCTATAAAACCATTATTGCGCCACACTTATATTACTGTGCAAGTATCCTCTTTCTTTGTTATGAATCGGATTTACAAAGGTTGCAAAAACAACAAAACAGAGCGATGCGAAATATTTTACGATGTTCTAAATATACGAATATTAAGTCAATGCTAAATGCGTTACAGTGGCTAAGTATCAAACAACGTATTTATTTTAATACGTTGGTTTTGATTTACAAAGCTGTTAATAATTCATTACCAAATTATATGTCGGATCACTTGATACTAAATGCTGACGTTCATCAATATAAAACAAGGAATCGATTTGATTTTAGGCTGCCTAAATTAAATAAAGCGAGTACACAAAATTCTCTGTATTACAAGGGACTAAAAGTCTATAATTCGCTTCCACAAGATGTAAAACAAATAACAAATATTTATAGTTTTAAAAAATATTTAAGCAGCTTTGTTAAACAATACTATTAATTTTAATGTTATTAATGATAAATAAGTTAAGATATATAATAATAATGATTCTATGTACTAGTATA
Source organism: Agriotes lineatus (assembly GCA_940337035.1). NCBI lineage: Eukaryota > Metazoa > Arthropoda > Insecta > Coleoptera > Elateridae > Agriotes > Agriotes lineatus. Next base: position 69,880 of record CALNHX010005439.1, read on the forward strand.
TTATACTAAATAAACTTACTTACTTACTTACTTATCATATTTTTTATGCCACTGGCAGACGGTTGTAGATATGAAACCATGATTTTGAACTAAATTTCTATAATAAGAGAAATCTTTTAGTTGGAAGAATCTTTTATTAAATGCAAATATTTCTGCAAATGAATGTGCTCTCAATATGCGAATAAATGTTACGATATTGGGCGTTATTAAAAGCAGAGGAGAAAGCAAAATGTTACAGTATTAGAGTATGTTGCAGTATTAGCATACAAATAGTGCACAAATTATGTGGCTAAACCTGTCAAAACATATACATAATGGTTTTCTAAGTGGGTTTTATGTGCACTCATAACAGTATCTGCATGAAGCCAATTCACATTCCAGTAAGGACTACCAAATACAATAATTTTCAAAAAGAAAAATATTACACCTCCATAAAAAACATCTACTAGGCGTTTATTAACAGTACTGAGAGAACTGCAATAGATACAACTAGACGCAGGACTTTTCTCAACTGCTGCCTGTGATCTCTTTTGCATGGTGATGTGTCCAAGGCTGCCTATATTATTTAAGAAAAACGGTGACAAGTGATTGAAACAGTATCACAGGGCAATAATAGCAGTTTCTTTAAAAAATATGGGATATTGTAGCGATCCTAAAATATTATTTCCGATTTTCCCATTTGTACAATACATTTGGCCACATTTCACGTGTCGTTATGTATATCACGTTGGATCTGCAATTGCTTTTCTTTTTTAAATTTAGCGTATACAACTTTCTAAGAAAAGCCATTTCCGGTTCTCATTTTTAGAACTTTTGGAGTCTTTACTTTCGATGTTGTAAGACGCATCCTAGGGGCTTCTTTTTGCGACTTTCAGTAAATGGATGTATCCCGAAAAATCGTCGGTACTCTGATACAGATTTGGTTTTTATGGTTTGGTGAATTGCTGCACTTGTCTGATAAAATCAGGATTTCATAATATTTGGAAGTAAAATCCAAAATCTCAGGTATGGAACTGCTATTGCCATATCTTCAGACGGTCAGACGTTTTGTCGGATTTATTTTTAGGCCGTTTTCAAATAACCACGTTTTTCAAGTTGTTTTTGAGATTCCTAATAGTATTCGAGTGCTGAAGGTGCCGTATATTGGTGTCCACCGCTTGTTCAGCGGCATATCGCACGTTGAAAAAAAACTCTACCACCTGAGCTCGGATCCATTCGACTGATGTGAAATTCTTACTGTGTTACTGTGTTCGATGAGCGAAGGTTAGGAGTATTCTTTATTCAACATTTTGAGTGCCTGGGTATGCAGCCGTATAGCTTGTGAAATATTCAAACTGCATATTCAATAATTCATGTACATCTTTGGATACGATTTAAAATGTGGACGAATTGATACATTTAAAGGTAACTGGCATTAATCAATTAATGCATATTTTGCATAGTAGAGCTATGATATTTTTGGCGTTTTCTAGAAAACGTACTCAAAACGTGTCTAATAAACTTGAATTACATACATATGGCAAATGGCAAGGATTTGCTTTTGACACAGAATACGCTAACGCAATTTGAAATGCATGGAATGATTCTTATTTTTGGGATTAATGAACAGTTTTGAGAATTCGTGCGAAAGTGCAAAAGGTAAAGTAAAAAGTAAGTAGTAAAATTCTAGAAAAATTTGATTCAATAATGAAGTGAATCCCTGGTTCCACTACCTTAAATAATTTAGCCACGTTTTGAATGGTAAATTTGTTGAGCACCTTGATGTAGCTTCTAATGTTCTTGCAAAATTTATAAATACTGCTTGTACATCTGCAAACGTTGAAAGACCAATTTCAACATTTAGGTACATGTTTTTAGGCAAAGGATATGCTTTTTTTGCAAATTTTGAAAAGCATGAACATGTAAGATGTTTTTGCGTTTTACGAATTTGGGTTGTGTTGCCTATGTTTTTTATTGAAATAATTGCCGAAGTCTGGTGGAAATCGTTGTAAGAATTGTCAAAATGAGTAAAACACAACATTAAATACGCATTCTCCCTTTTAATTATATTATAGATTTATGATTAATCGACCATTAATTAAAACATTTTTAAATTCTGCATAAAGTAAATGAGATGGCATATGCACATGTATATTTATAAACGTTTTCTGCATATTTTTACAAAATAAGGTGCCTATATTATATACGCATATTTTGGTAATAATCGGCTGCATATATTCCATTTTCTAGAGATCACTTATTGCAGATTTTGAATTCATTATAATTTTATAATCAGCCGTTGTTTATCAATTTTACTTGCTTCGTAATTTGTATCTAATAAGCAACCTTCATTTGCTTTGTGTATTTTCCAGATTTAGGTTGTATTTGCCATTTGTCAACAATAGCAGACGAGTGGTTTCGCTGAAATATATGCGCGCTGTCCGGCGATTGAGCGAAGAACTCGCTTTGTATGCGATAAACAGTACCATACTTATCAGCTCATCCACCTGGTCCAGGCTCTAGATGAAACAAATAACACATCAGCCCCTTTTCGAATAAATGCTGGCGCAAAATAGGGATGATTTTTTTTCTATCTTGTTTAATATATCCTGAGCACGCTATGTAAATAACCCTCGAAGGAGGATTGGAGGCTTTTCAATGGGAGGGCGAGAAATGAGGTACGCACTATTGTTGCGTCGTCGGAAAAAATCTTAACTGAACTGATAGCCAGCAACATACATCAAATAGCGAAATGTGACGTCTCACCGTCATCATTAAATAAAACGATTTTACTAGATAGGTGTTTGTTAGTGTACAATTTGCAACAGTACAATGAGCAAGATATTAGTATAGAAATAGTAGATGCCCACTATCTATAAATCTGTGAAAACATTTCCATCAAGTTGTTTGAAAAGTTGTTATAGACATTCGGTCTGACGAATTCATACATGAATAATCTGGGTACATTTGAGTATGCACATTATAAAAAATCAAGGTGACAATATCTATAGTTCAAGGGACATCATCCATAAATGTATGTTATAGAAGCTTGCCTGGGATGTAATGTAACGCATTAGAAACCTGTTATGTAAAAGAAAATTTACTTAACTGTTTTGCTTGGTATATTATCCGCCACAGGACAAAATCGTAAGAGTATTTAATCAGTGGGAGTGACCTTAAACCGGGCTGCGTCGAAAGCCAAGTCAATCGAATGCAAAGTGGCAACAGCGAGGATACGAAAAATTCCTTCATTGAAGAAAAAGGAATAAACAGGTGCACATGTGGGCCTGCACAAGTGGCTAAATGTATGCGTTCGTCTGGCGGTGGTGTCCATGTCTTAGAGTGACGGATGTGATTGTCGTTGAGTGACAGCCGTCGTCGAGACCGGTCATATAAGGACCACAAGCGAATGAACCACGCATCACACGTCTGCTGGTTTATCTAAATGTGGCTATGCGAACAACCACCCTCTAGCAATGAGTCTCACATTTATCAGCGAGCGCCTCGCGGCGGTTATGTGCGTTACAGGGCGACCCAAAAAATCGCATCCGGCGAAATGGCCAATCTTCCCAACTGCGACAAATCCCACACGTCCCGAGCATGGAACGAAATGAGAGCTAATGCGAGGCGAAAGGGGTTGGGCCTAGGGCCGTTTTAATTAGAGCGAACTATCTTGGAAAACTGTGGAAACAGCTAGCGCGGATTAATCTGCGCGGGGGTGTCCAATCGCGCAGGATTCGCGCTAATGAGGCTGTTAATTAGGGCGGAGGCTGAGGAAGGGTTGGTGGTTGGTCCAGTACGCGCAGTTCTATTTAGCGCAGGGCCAATCTAGCCACCCCGATTAATTAAGGGGTGGCCGCGGCTTTTCGCACTTACGGCTTTTCCGCTGGGGAAAACTCGCCACGTTCGGCGCGATTGCAGTTGGTCGCTTATTCCTGCATTCTGCAACTTTGGAGGTCTTGTTGTAGTTGCGAGCAACCCTATTTTTAGTTATTATTCCAGAGCTTACTATATACGACAATAACGAAATGGAAAATTACTGTTGACAAGCATTACATGGTAAATTTTTACCTAGCCCTCCAATGTTCAAAATATTAATTGCAGATACTCGAATATACCACTTTACACAAAACTTTTACATTTAGAAACTTGGTGTCATCGATTTTAGAATGCGCCCAAGATAAACCAGTATATAGCAAACGGTAGTGGATAAAACTTCGCTTAAGTTACAATAAATGTGGAGCATCCCAAATGCATTCAAATCTTAGCGTTTATGTTTCATTTTCATCAGATTGAAAAATCTGGAATTACTAGTTATAATTTTGGGAACATCCAATAAATAAAAACGAGCCAAATGAATATCAGGAAAAAGTTTATACGGGGTGTACGTAAAATATGTGGTGGGCATGACTTCACCACAACTTTCTGGAAAAAAAAATGAAAGTTACTCGGCTTGCCTGATCTGTTCCTTGACACCCATGTTTCATCCTTTCATTGAGTAGCGGTTCATCGATAATAACCAGTATCGTTTCAAAACATGAATTATCCCCGTATGCAGTGTCACACTGAATATGGTCCAAATATATGCAAGATTTCTATTCTTACAAGGAGAATTAATTGTTAAAAAGTTTTGAAGGAACACTGGCTTAACGACACACATTTGGATATAAGTAATTTGAGTTAGATTGTTCTATTTTGAGTACAGGAATATGTGGTTAAGTTATGTCCAGTTATTTTAAGGGCAGCTTGTACGTGTTGCTACATAGTCTATTTCTACAAAACAAAAAAATTAGAGCTTTTCCATGAGAATTGAAATTTAGTAAAATACATTTACGACTGGGTAATAATTACGGTAGAGTACTAGATAAATGTGTTAAATCGAAAGTAGTAACAACCCTAAAAATCTCAAAACCGTAATTACAGCAACAGTTCCAACTAGTGGTCGTGAAATTGCCATTAAATAAAATTTGCGATTTGATGATGGATGTTTACACACTTCAGATATTTTGTAAATTAAGATATGTTCGTTGGTACACATAAAATTTCCAATAAACTAGAAATTCCATATTAGTTTCTGTTTAGGACTTATACTGTGTGGAACAAAAGTCTTGAAAAAATTGAATATTTGTTGAAATAACGGTTTTTCTGGAAACCTTTAAGAAAATCCTCGAATACAAAATGATTGCGCATAATTTTTAAATATTTTTGCGTCAGCTATTTGCATCTGTGTATACCGGGTGGGCCACGAAACTTTTAGCCCCTGATGCTCTATCTTTGCGTTATATTAGAAAAAGCAATCTAAATTACATACAGCAAATACTGTTTAGTTTGATGTTTACCAACCATCATCTGTTTTTAATGCATAAAATATAATGTTTTACTCTGTTTTTATATTTGGGTTGCAATAGAAAATCTTCAGCGTCTACAAGTTTCGTGGCCCACCCGGTATGTAGTAGTATAGTCGATTGTTAAGTTCGATAAACATAAATGTTCTTTTTTAATTATTTAAACAGTTAGAATACTTACATAAGTACTTTTTTTACAAAATGGTAAAATAGTTTTTCTTCAAACGGCAGTAAAATATGGCATTATACTGCTGGATTGATGATGCTAAACTGTCACTTTATTGCCAAGCGGCAGATAATATTATCTGCCGCTGACGAGCAAAAGTATATTTATGTGGCTCGGCTGTACTTATCTGCCTCGCAAGCTCGGCAGATAATCCGTCCAGCCTCGCCACATAAAGTATAACTTTTGCTCCTAATAACATAATATACTATTATTTCCTTTTGGAATCATAATCTTGTTTATTGGCCCTCGATAGCCGGCGTAAAATGGCTTTTATTGCTCTAGGGCCTAGAAAGTTGCTCAGCAGTATAACAAGCACCAAAAATGTAGTATATCAACAATCTTCATGGAAATCATAGCACAACAAAAATTTACTGCGCCAGCACAACGATGACTAAATCCTTGAATTTCATCAATTTTGAGAACCACGACGCAATATGTACGTATGTACCACGTGCCTAATCACGAATATAGCTCTCGAGAAACTTAAAGCTTTCCTCTTCGCGTCGCGCTTTAAACATTCCCTCGTGCTATAACCTATTGATAATGCCCTGAATACATAAATAACTATTACGTTTTAGTATACCTAATATGTATGTATGTATGTATTATAATGAACTGGCTTTTTATTTTGGAATGGGACAGTCTGAATAAATTAAAATTCACCTTTGCCCCGACGTTGGGCGACAGTCTCTAATGAAAGCCCTACCTGATTGTTATTTATTATTAGATAAAATTTAATAAGTTAAATTAGGCCAAATCCTAATCACACAATTCTCAGTTTAATAATTTTTATACTATGGTTTTTACTTTGCCTGTCAGTCAATTACGGCTGGATAAAATTGAAATGTAATAATTAATTACACAAATAAAATGGTTGAATGCCCCTCTTTCTATTTTATTTAATTGCAATATTTAGTTACGCTAGCTCTCGGCAAAGCACAAGCCCTATTCTCAGAGTGAGTTCAAAATTTAACTATCGCCATAAATTTTAGGTTATTTGACTTGGAGTAGCTCATTTGCTCGCTCTCAGCAGATAATATTAGTAATCTCTATTTGACAAATGAAACAAAATGTCGCCAGTGCTTTAGCGATTCTTTGACGTTCTAAACGTGAAATTATTGTGAAAAACGCGTCAAGTAAGTTATTTGAATTTTCCCGCTTGGCAGCTAATAAAAACACATCAACTTGCTTGTTTTTTAGGATGACGTCACCGCCTCTTGCTTGTTCTTACGTAGAATAGACGCCGACCGTTCAATTGTTTTTGGTCGTTTAGATTCTCGCCAAATTTGCAAAATTTACTCACGCCACGCAATTTTTCAATTATTACGGTGCAGCTAGAAGGTTTGGAAACGTACTAATCCTCTTCGGCAAGGTTTGTTCTTGTAGTGTGATGCGTTTCCCAAACTCTAACACTCAAATCGCAGCTAATTTCCTACCTCAAAAAAATCTCGCAGAGCTGGAACGAAGCTAGTCGGAGATGCTGTTAAATTTTCTTGGCTGGAGATGCTCCCCGAGGTGCAGACGTTGGTTGGCACGTTCTTGCAGACTCTGTTGATCATTTGCAATACCGATCTCTGGCTCTGGATACTTCCTTGACCCGGAAACGATGCTCGCAAAATTCAGCTGATCGGCTGCCGTTCACCCTCGAAGATCGGATGGAAAATTTTATATTTTACTTCGTGGAACTTCTCACAAACACTCCCACTTATGCACTAGGATAGGCACAATAAAATGCAATACTTTTAGAATGGTAAAATGCTCGTTTATTAATATAAAATTCTATTCAAATGTGGAGCACAAATTCGACAAACTTCAGTTTTAATTCAATTGTTCTTCCTGTTTTAAAACAAAATCGCATCAGGTTGCAAAGTTAATGTTGATTTTCTTATGTTAAAGGAAATTAATTCTGATAATGAAAGGTTACAAATGGAAGTAAATTTGAGTACATAATTAATATTTACAATTTTCTTAAATATAAATTATTGCCTTTAACCTTATAATTAAAATTGTTCGATATCGTTGCACACACAAACGTTATTTATTTATTATTGTCATTGCTCTGCTGTGCACTATTGCACTTTATTTTTAAATACACTGATTTTTGAGTTCACCATTTTCGCGTCACTATCTTTTCTCTTCTGTTGTCTTCTTCTAGCATTGCTCTTTGCAATTTTCTATATTATATTATGCTTCATCTTGCTTTATCTTTCTGATTTGCTCACTATTTTCACTATCCTTTGCTTTTACTTAACAACTACGCTCCTTTTAAAATGCAGCTAACAAACCGATTGTGTCAAATAAATTTTATATGGTCTGGCTTTACATGTGCACAAACCTTTCCTATTAAATTATATTAATTTATTTACAAACCAATTCAAACCCTTTGAAATATGCTTTGCCTTTGCGTGTCTTTCTCCAGCTAATTTACTGTTTCTCGCATCTCATTATCAATGCATTTAATATTTTATTTTAGTTTAAAATTGCAATTATATGTATAAAATATCCCAACTCTGTGCTTAGTGAATCGGTCAATTATCCTGCACTGCAAACAGAGCCAAGTTGTGGGCTTAATACCATCTCAGTATGTATTATATGTAACCTCATTTACCTTGCGGTGTAGAGGCTGGTGCTTCCTACGCTAGCAACTGGCGGTACAATTTTCAACTTGCCCCGGATTCTGGTTACAGAGTTGGAGCGCGCCCTTTGTGTTTCCGCAGCAACCATTGTGTGGGGTGTGTGTCTTGGTGATCTATTGACTTTGTTACTCTATCTCTTAGGTCTGGGGTTCTGAGTAGAGCACAGTTATTTTGGTGCCCAACTGTGAATGGTCTCACCGAGCCCGATTCCAATCGCTAAGACTGCGGAAAGAATCTGGCCCCCGCGGGATTCGAACTTGCTTAATGCAAGCCTAGCGCTTTCTCAACTGCGTTAGGCGGTGTCATATACCTGAGATTTGAAAACAAACTGAAGCAATTAAAAAATAAAATCTTCAATTAAACTGAATAACTTTTCAAACTAGTGATCATCCTGTTCCAAATTGAAGAAACGATTATTCCCAAATACTGTTAAAAGCTTCTGATGTGATTCGAAAATACTAGGTTCGGCTTAAAATCCTGTCGCTGCATAATGTGGAGGGGTTTCATCTTGTTTGTAGGTATCAAATATTAGCAGTTAAAATATCTAGGTCTTCTTGATTTGGGAACAAAACTGCTAATGCAGGAGTGAATTTATTTTGCAAAAATTTTGTATTCCGTTTGCTATTTAGTGTGTTTTTGGAGCAGACATGTCTTCAGATTCGATTATCTGCTTATTGGTTAACCTTTTAGAGATACTGCGTACGCGGGAATTTCATACAAATCGATTTAAGCGTTCTTTAGTTATAAACATTAATTTTATCAAAACTAATTTTGAAGCAACATACTGGAAAAAGTGGACTTAAATATACGTAAGTTGAGTTAAGCTTACTCTTAACAGTATAAATACAACGACAATTGTAAGAATATGAAAACGGTGGCATTGTTCGATATTTTAACTATTGTTTTATTTTATTGATTTTTCGGCGTCTATAGCGTTCCGATTGTCAATAATGTTCTCTATCTTTCCATAATCTCTCTATTCTCCATCCTCTATACACCTTTCTCTACTTGTGTTCCTCAATCCTTTGTCTTGAGATTTTTCGTTGCCATTTCACAGTTTGCTTCATCCATATAGATAAAAATGGAATGATCAACAGTACAATGAAGGATGTAAAAGTTATGGAAATGGATTACTGGGGGCGCTCTGAAACATTTAAGATACCAACAGAGCCAAAACTGAAATAACAAGGAATATAATGGGGGTAGAAGAGAAGATACTGGTAGAGATAAAGCAAATCCAATTGAGGTGGTATGGACATGGACATGTCCAGAGCATGGACGAAACGCGTATTTTAACTAGCCTATGTAACATAGTATCATACGTTGCACTTCTTTATAGTATTATTTTGTATCAACGTGTTGAATAAAAGTTTAATAGTTATTTACGTATCAAGTTTAGTAAATTAGCCTTTAAGGGCGAGCCGGATAATTTGCAGGGTGAGCGACGTAGGAGCGAGCCCTGTAATCCGGTGAGCCCCAATAAAGGCTAATTGCAAGCGAGCCGCGTACGACGTTTTATTTCCTCTGGCTGAAAATCGTAAAAACTAATATTAGTGATTAATAAAGAATGTGTGTATTAAAAAACATGCTGCTTGCAAAGTCGCTAGGGCGACTTTTACAGGCAACGTGCCAGTAAAGACTAATTTACCGAGTCAGTTCGGACGGCAGTAAACGATCTTTTAACAAGTCATAAGGAAAAAAAAATATTAATTTTACGCTCATTCTAGACATGACATTGCAGTAAAATATGCTTTAATTCTAAAAACCAAATTCATTAATTAGTTTTAGCCTGCCACTGCACGTTAACTACTTTTGTTTCATCCACTGGTATTAATTTGTTGTCTGCACTTGCTTATTTCACTACCATTCTTTTGTTTTTAGTTTATGTCCTTAAATATTTTGTCATAACATAATTATTTTCCACCTTCTATGTTATTTGTAAAAGCATACTGATCAAATTTCCATCTCGTAGATGCAACCGAAATAGTCTGAAACCTAAGAATCATAAAACATTTAAGAATTCGAAATCTACGTATAAAATTGCGTTATTATTGTTACTAAATTTACATTATTAAAAACTAAATTCTATAAAAAAGAAATCTGAAAATGTATTTTTTCCATCGGTAGTGAAAAATTACACAACTTGTAGTATTTGAAAATACTTCTTTAATTGAACACTCTCTATCCTCGACACATTGTGTACAGACTGGAGTTGTTATTTATCTCTATATCTGCTACCAAGCACGCAGCATTTTTAACATTTGGATGAATTATAAGTACCTAAATATACACAGAACTAATTTTTAAAATAGTAAGCTGTAAAGACGTTGAGGATATAGTTACAAAATTGAAATCCAGCACAATTGGCACTCATAAATTAAACCTCAACATAATTCATACAGTACTACCTTATTATATACAACGTCTGACGGACATAATATAATTTTCGCTATCTACAGGACAGTAATTTGGAAAACTTTTCACATTCTTCCACTCTCAAAAGTTACAAAGGCGGTATCACGTAATCAACTTCGACCGATAAGTATTCTTTCGACTTTTTCCAAAGTTATAGAGAAGATTGTTTCGAAATAACTGTTAGTGTACATCGACAACTTCAAAATACTGCACGCCATACTGCCATACAGAGGATTCCAAAGCACCCATAGTACTTCAACGCACTTTTAAAAATTACGACTAATTTAACACAAGCTATGGATGTAGGAAAAATCTCTATGCTCATTTCATTCGATATTAAACTATATAGTAAAACGTTTGATAGTATTTATCACATCTTATTCATGTTCATATTGATATATATCGTTGTAATGAACTAGATCATCGGTAACTGTCCAAGTATTTATTAAATCGCAGTGTGTCAAAATATGCAACAGCATTTCTAATGAAGCCACTGTAACTCAGAGTGTGCCACAGGGCACAAGAGAAGAAATTGATCACAATCTACAACGTATTTTAACATGGTCGTTGAAAATGGTCTTACTTTAAATCCCTTAAAGTCAGAAGTCATGTATTGTGGTACAAAATCAATGTGCAAAAACCTCTTACCGAGTGTAACACGACCATGACCCATGACACCTCTCTTTCTTTATATTTATTTTTGAAGGTACATTTTTGAATACCAAATCAGAATTGGTCTAAGTTTAAAAACAGTTATATATAGAGTGCTTTCGTAAAGTAGTGGATAAATTCGTTAAAAATTCAAGGAATGACTTTTGGGAAAAACGCCGTGACCCGTCGATTTTTATTTTTATTTGCGCATTTTTTCTAATGAAATCTATACATACAGGGTGACCCGCGTTGGAGGTATGGCGTAATTGATCTTTTTATAATGACGACCCCTTTTTTTATTACGGAATTTCAAAGAACGCATTTTTTTACTTACGCTAAGCTGATTTTTGAGTATAGATCACATGACCAAAAATTAAAAAATAAATTAAAGTGCAATGACTATTCAACTCACCCCCTTCAAGTTACCTATTCACCAATCATAATTTAGTATTTATGTCATTTGCCACCAATCAGCGTAAAATTGTGCAACAATTCCGCTAGCGGAGTTTTAATGACAATTTTTTTCTTTTCCTGTGACATTTATTTAACTTCCTGTAAAATTAATCAAATATGATATTAGAAATGTCAAATTTGACAAACAATTTATTTCACGTCAACAGATTTTTATTTTCAAAGAGGACGTGATAAAATTGATTAATTACTAAGCAATGTCAATTTTGTTCGTTGAATAGTCCTTCAAATGCCGCTTGCAGCCGACGAATTGCATGAATTTTTGTCAAAGTGTTTATTCGTGTTTATTGCTTCAAAATTTATATCGAAGCAATAAACACTCATACACTTTGACAAAAATTTTCGGCAATTCGTCGACCGCTCGCGGTATTGTATATGATAATTTCAAAAACAACTAAATTAAATGTTCAAATTGTGCGCCGTTGTCTGCCTGGCGGTAGCCAAGACGACCGACATATTTTATATTGATTGATGTCATTGATAAAAAAGTACAATTATACTTCCTAAAATTAAATTTAGTATTTTGCAATTTTCAATTTTTTTTGCTTAATTTTTGGCCAGGTGATCTATAGGCAAAAATCAGCTTAGTGTAAAAAAACAATGTGTTCTTTCAAATTCTGTAACAAAAAAGGGGGTTACCGTTAAAAAAATATCGATAACGTCCTATTTCCTACGCGGCTCACCCTGTATGTAGAGATTTTATTTGAAAAAATGCGCAAATAAAAATAAAAATCGACGGCTCCCAGCGTTTTTTCTAAAAGTTATTCTATGAATTTTTAACGAATTTACTACTTTACGAAAGGACTGTAGAGCAATCTCCATACTCAATTTCCATTTGGAATTACTTAACACATTAGATAATGTTAGTTTATTTAATTCAGGTTAAATATTGTTTAAACATCTTGCGGATCGATAATTTTCTTTTTCTTTTTGAAAATAACTTTTAATTATTATAATTAAGTTCATATTGTTACGTTTTGTCATTTGGTTGCCGTTAAAAAAGCGGGTTGTCCGATACCTCACCCTTTAAATAAGATAAAAAAATGTATTCTAGTATATAGAAGCTATTCTATTTTAATGACTGACATTTGATTGATTTGTGAAGTTAAAATATAGCTCCCCATTAAAAACACATTATGATGAAATTTTATTGATAATTCACATTTTGAAATTTACAGCTATTGCACACTTAGGAAAAAATAAGGGAAAAAGTAAATAATTTGCAATAATTAATTGATATTGAAATTACACCTAGTTTATTTTGCCAGTGAAATAATTTTCCATTAGAATTCCTATGTAATCGATATTCTTTTTACAAAGTGTTTAAAAATTCGCGCACAAACTATGACATAATGTTATACAACAAAAACTGAAGATTAAGTTCCTTTAGGATTTTTCGATTAGACAAATCCTTTTCGATTTATCGTATTTTTGAACATTTAATAATGGTAGAAAAACAGTCCTCCATCCCATTTGTAAATGTACTATCAGGTAGTTAAAATCAATCCACGACAAATTAAAAAAACAAAAGAAGATTCTAACTATAAGATTGAAAAATAATTACAAAATTTGTCGAAAATACCTGCAATTTTTAATAAACACATACATTTGTACAATCTCCAGTGTTTCACAAAACACGTAGTCCTGAAACTCATTCAAATTATCCACAGGTGATTTGTAGACCAGAGATTTTAGGTATCCCCATGGTGCATAGAATACAAGGTGTAACGTTCCGCATTGTGGGCGGAGCCTCAAATTCAACCAATAAGGAATGGGCCCACAAAGGGAACGAATGGTAGTACTGAAGTGTATTGTTGAAGACGCTGTCTATGTCAAATTCGAGGTTAGGTTTTGTGTCAGTTGGTGTCAGACTGACGAAAAACCTAACCTCGAATTTGACATACACTTACCGTGCCAGCGACAATATACGATCGTGGCCATGGTTACACCATGGTCGCGACCATGATTGATTTCATGACTAGGCCCATTGGGGATTGGTTGACATCTCCTCTCTACTTTCTGAGCGACTGCGTATCTCCGGGAACGTTTCACCTTGTATTCTTTACACCATGGGTATCCCTATAAAAAATTACGGTAGCTTTGGCGAACAAGGTGACCAGACAATTGGACCGTCTCTGCGAATCCAGGCATAAAACCATATTTTGGTACAAATTTAGAGAGAGATCTTGTTGCTGGACATGTAAATAATTTTTCAGTGTTTTTACAGTTTGGCGAAATCTGGATAAAATAAAACGAGTGAATGGAATCGATAGAAACGAAGGAATAGAAGATCGAGCTTACCAGTCGATCACCTAACAGTTCACTCCCTATACATTTAGCTAAAGCGATATTGGTGATTTCTAATTTTCCTGAATGATTTTTTCTATTTTCAGGTTTTCAAAAGTATTAGTGCAATAGAAAAGTCGTAAAGGAATTTTCTCTCAGTTTTTATTGTATAATACCATGCTATAGTGCGTGTTTCGCGAATTTCAAAACACCCTATATATCTATGAAAGTGATAGCATCAACACTTTATGCAAAAAAACTTGTTTGGTAAAGGCGAAAATTCAAACCAACCCTTTTACTACAAGCCTAAACATGAAGTTTATATGATTCTGTACCAAATAAACACACATATTTCCGACGCTGTTACATCCGTGAGAATTCGAAGTCGTTCTGAAATATTCTAAAAAGTGCCTGGAAAATGCTTTGCAAAATTCCATATGTAGCTTGGTAATTTGACTATGGAGTATGCTGCAACTTTTGTCGAGTAATTTTAGAGTAATATAGAAATAAAAATATTACAACTGTTTTTTTTTCAATAACAGGAAGAAAAATATCTGTAGTAAAACTTTAAATCCACGATTTACCTCTGAACATGTTCCTTACGACGCCTGACTCAACGTACAGCCAATTACAGTCAAATTTTGTCCAAACCGTATTGTTTAAATAATTTTTAACAAATATCACTTACATTTTATTTGGATTATGCAGAATTAAAAAAAAATGCGTAGGGGAGGTTTGCCTTAGGTGTTCCATTGTTACAATATCACTGTTTTTCTTAAATTAAAATTATTTTGTAAGGGCGGTGCAATAGATAAAAGCACAGGATATCTAGTTTTTCAAATAAATTAATTGTATTTTTCTAACAATATTAAAAACGTTTAGGAAACCACAATTGAGTAGACGTTTTTTAATGTCACTTTTAAGAAAATGGTTGCTAATGAAGGCCCTATAAGCTCACTTAGAGATAGTTCAATTTTCACCGCAGCAATCAAAGTTTTAGCATTATTTATTAAGAAACCGAATATAAAATCAAATAGCAGCTGGTATTTTGTGGTATTTATTTTGAATATTCGTGATTAACGTAGCAACATATAACAACAGATATTTACAAAAAATTCCACCGTATTTTCATATTACTATTACATTTATGAGAGCTGGAATTTGGACGTTTTATTTCAAAATTATTCATTCTTAAAGATTATAACTCTTTAATATTAATAGCTATTTTAATCATGGCTGCTACAAATCAGGTCTGCCTGTAATGAGGGCTACGTTTCGATGAAACTGAACACCTATTATTAAGAAACTACTGGGTATATCAGCAACAACCCAGCAATGGTTAATTAATAATTACAAATGATAATAATAGGAGAGAAGAATTTAAGCGTTATAAAATATATTAACAAAAAAAAAACTATTCCTAAAGCATTTTAATAATGTCTCTTCGCATACATTTTCTATTTACTTCAACTACTAGAATATTAGCGGTTGTTAAATAAAGCGTTTGGTTTAATATTTTGCATTCTGACGACGAAAAGTCCCATATTTTAGCTTTCCAAAAGTCACTGCTGCCAATATATATTTAACGCGTTTCAATGTGCAGTAAAATGTAAATTTTTGGCGTGTTTTTAACAATCGCCGACTTCCAGGCCAACTTCTAATGTAGGTCCATACGGGAGACTATTTTCCGTATTCTCAATTTTTTAGTTTGAAATTTTCTGGAAACAGAACCAGAACAAAATGCAGTACATGTACTTACATAAACCAATTATTTAACAAGTTAACTTGTTAACTTACGTACTTACACATTTTGTTAAAATTTCTTCTTAGCCTTTTATTTTAGAAGAAATCAATTTTTAGATATGGTACATAAGGCCTGATTTTAAGTAAAATATTCACTTGTGAGCCCTCACAGCCTTTGCCATAAATTATTTGTTTTTATTTTCATAGTTGTGTTAAGACCATTGTCCTTAGACTAGTAGCAGCGATTAGTTTCAACATCATAAATCTTCGGATAATAGTTACAAAAATTAGAAAAAAGGAAGTTAACATGTGTTTGGTTTTCGAACTCTTAATGCGAGTATTGACATAAGCTTATTTTAATATTTCCCGAAAGCACTTGATACTGGGCACAACTTATATCGACTTTCCACTCAAAACTTACGAAATAATTTATCAAATTGTAATCTCCCCCCATTTACAAAAGGATTAACAAATCTATATAACAAATAGCCAGTAGTTTGTCAAATACATGACCAATGGTTTGACAACGGAGCGCGTGCATTCTTGTGCCGTATTGTGCGCGCAAGAAATCCCGTTCCGATGAGGTAATTTACACTCGTGCTACAACTTACCGTTGACACAAATCTGATAATTTAATGTCGGATGACCATGGGTGGTTCATCAGAATCGGATGAATAAATACTCTCATATACGTACCCATAAATCCTGATATTTCTATTATGAAAGAAGCTGAAAAAACGATTCGTAATTATGGGGAGTATTTATTATGTGTGCGTATTTCTCGAGGAAATATTCCGCGGAGATTGGTTTTTCAGGCAATTTTTTAAATTGATTGGGAGCTCATTCCGATCAGATTTGCTATACAGTCCGAGATTAAGACTTTCTTTATAGCTTTCTATCTGGGTTTGTCACAGACGCTTTCAAGCTTACTTTGCGAATGATATGCGAAATAAAATGGCGCTAGCAGGGGCGGACTGGCTAGGGATGCCAGGATGCGATCGCATCCCGGGCCCTTGGGCCGTCCGGGCCCACAGGCTTTAAACTAAAATCAAACCACTAGCGCGTTTACACAGGCACATTTTGGCCCCGGAGCCCCCGCCCACAATTAATTTGTATTCCATGTATTATGTAAATACAATTAAAAATAACTCTTTAGGGGCCCCAAAATCCCACAGCACCGGAAATATCTTATTAATGTAAATACTTCTTTGTGTATAGCTAAAAAAATCCAAACCTCACTCAATTAGTATTTGTTGTGTGGTCATTACCAAATACCAATGGAACACGAAAGCCTGCAACCAAATATAATTTATACATCAATATTGCCAGGACATTTTTAAATGAGACCTTTTTCGAGTGCTTTCTGTCCAAAGATTACGATTTTGCGTGTATATAGGTTTCTTTTCGGTCATATTTTCACGTATACTAGTAATACTTCAGCAAATTGTATCTAAAGATTTGACACGCACGCAACTTTTTCTAGAAGGTTCAGCAAAGCCGCTCTGGTCTCTTATTTGCAGCTGGGTTTGTTTCCTCACCTTTAAGCGCGCTTGGTTAGATCAAATTCAAAACGCAGTCTATTACAGCAAGCGAGATATTTTCCTAAATAATTTAACTTCCATCCCGCTCTTTCGTCTTCAGGCCGCATCGCCGGTCGTGGCATGCGAGGCCACTTAGGGATGTCGGCGTCGTGATTGGCTGTAGTTGGTCGTGCAACAGAGCGCGCCTGGCGCGAAAAACGTAGCGTGGCGTCGGTTTTCAGTCAGTCGCCACTGCAAGGAGTTCTTATACCGTGACCTTTTTGCCGCCCCGCGCTTCGCGCGCTGAGGCGGCCGAGGTTTTATGTGCTATTACAGCCGGTTTTTGTTCGTTTAGAGTGCTTTACGGGTCGTCAAGGGTGGCGTTTGTGTTGTTTAGTGCCCCCCTGTTGTTGACCGACGTTCTCGAGTTATCGTGTGCCATTCCGGCGAATTGCCACCTTATAGTGGGATAAATACAGCGAGAGCGTGTCTTCATGCGAACTTTGTTGTCCCGTTGGGCCGTATATTGTGTCCTCCGACGGGTTCCTTGGTGGGCGCCTTCAGCACTTGCAGCCGTAGCCTTTCCGACCTTCCCGGCGCTGTGAGGCGAGTTCGAAATGTTACCGAAATTTAAAGCCAGGCGAAGCTAAAAGATTAAGGTAGCGTGTGTATTTTATGTTCTAACCGCTTTATTGTTATCATTGAAAAGTTGCCAACTTATTTACCAAATACATTGTAGCGCAATATATCAGGCGATGTTAGAGTAGTTGCTTAGATTTAGTTAGATGATTGTGACACCGTTTTCCTAGTATTGTTGTAACAATAACGTGACGGTTAAAATTTTCGTTCATGAAGTTTCTATGGTAAAGTTAAGACGCATTAATTCATTCATATGTTTGCTTATAATTTGTGTGCATATTTGCTGAATCACGGCCGCCCTTTCTGGGACCGCCTATAAACTAACTAACTTGGCAGTGTGTTAGCTTTCATTATCCCGTCTGTAGTATAGTCGATTAGAGATAAAGCGTCCTTCAGGTGGGTTATAGATTTAGCCCATTTATTATGGCATGTTCTTATTGTGTGTGTAAATATTTTATTTACATGTGTTTAGACCAATAGATCTGTTTACTGAACGATGCCTTATGATTTCCCCACGTGTTTGTGCATGCTTATTTTTAGGTTAAGTAATACTCTTGCGTTAAATTTATGTACGGTAGATCCTGGAAGAAGCCATAAGCGTCGCAGGTAGGTCGCTGCGCTCGTCGCCGCAGAGTTGGAAGTCGTGAGGCTGCACTCAACTCTCGTTGAGCTTAGGATTTCGCCAAGGTGTAAAGTCGAAAGGTAGGCTCATTTGCTTCCTGGTTCCTCTATGGGCTTACCTATGTATTTCGTTCTGGTTGACGGAACCGGGTGGCGTCCAATTAATTTTGTCAGTGTTTACCGTCCCTGAGACCGTTGCCCGTAGGTAATCTCGTGTAGGACCACCCCTCGCCCCACTGATGTCTAGTCGGCATATCTTGTTACGGGCAGGGCAGCGGTCCTAGATGAGTCATTGTTCCGATTGTCAGAAATATCGTCCGCGCTGGCCGTTTAGCCTTAACGCGAATTTTTTTATGTGCCGGCACGGTGTCGTAACAGTCGTTTTAGACCGTAACAGTATATGTATCTATTCAATACTTTACAATTATTAGAAAGTTATTCAATGCATGATTCAATCAACATTTTCAGTACATTGAGACTCGCCGCTGACCGCCACCTTGCCCCTTGCCAAATCCACTCACAAGCTCGCAGGTTGCGAGTGCCAATTTGGTACTTGCGAGTTACATTATTGGTCGTAAGCCTTCCTCGAATATAATTTTTGCAAGATTTGAATTGCCCGCTCAGGTAGTGTTACTAGTAGGTGGTAGTTACTAGCTGGCTCCTGTTAATCGCGTCCTAAAATAGCGTTTTAGGCCAAAAATGTATTGCACCAGCGAAAAAAATTTTCGGCTTCGGCGATATTGCTTCCGGCGGCTGGGGCTTTGCCCAAGGCCCGAGCTATACCGCACAACCTCGTGAGGGCCGCAGGCCCCCCAGGCACCCAGCATCCCGGGCCTACTAGTCCCAGTCCGCCGCTGGGCGCTAGATTTTAAGTTAATAGAAAGTTTTATTGAAAAGTGTATTATTTGAGAGTATTGAAAACACATTCAGTTGGTACAAAGATTTATGTTTGTCCTCAGTTGGAAATCTTTTAGAAAAATTAATGATATAAAATATTTCAAATAAACACTTGTTGTATATTTTTAACAAAAGTGTCCTGTTCATATATTGTTTATATGTTGTTCAACATATCTCGTAAAATTTGGAGATTTGAGAATTTTTAGAAATTGAAGCAAAGCAATTGATTGACGTCACGACATTTTTCTACCCCATTTTAGAAATTTATGTATTGAAGAAATTTCAGCTCAACCAATAGCTGTTACTTTAATTCATAATTCAATAAATACATATTTTATATCCAAATATTGTTAAATGTCAAGGTCTCTACGAGTAAACTTTATAGTTACTAAATAAAACTACCCATTTTCAAAAAGTGCTATAAAAATCTGGTGTGATACACTCACACAACTTCCTTTTACAGTGATCTTATAATTAGCCAAAAATTTCATTTTAAATTTTTAAGCATTTGTCAAAAATGTTCAAAAATTACAAATTCTACATAAACGGCACAAAATAGAGCGTTAGTTGAAGAGACAACTTTTCTCTTTAATTTTAAGCTGAATTCAAAAATGTAATAATATACCGGATGTTCTATCTAAAATAGGAGTTAATAAAAAAAATAGAAAAAAAAAACAAAAGAAGTATTCAACTGGAAAATCACCTATCTCACATCAATACACATTTAAAATGTAATAAAATGTGAAGTTTGAAAAAAAATCGTTAAGGCCGTTTTTGAAAAATCGAAAAAAAAATGAAAAATCACAGGAGTAAACACCTACTTCCGGTTATGCGATTTTCTTCAAAAGCTTGCTGTCGCATCTAGATAGTACACAAAACTTATATATGAAGTTTCAACGGCATACCTCTATTCGTTTTTGAGATATTCTGTTCACAGACAGACAGACACACAGACAGACGAATGAAAAAAATGTGTTTTTGGGTTCAGGGGACTCTAAAACGTGAAGATCTGTTGAAAACTCAATTTAGAATTTTTGGGATGGAAGTAAAAATTACAAACGATCCTTAAGCTTTTGTTGTTCATAAATTCGTAAGTGTGAATTTTTAGCAATGATTTTGAATGTGAAAATTAAATTTGTCTATTACGCATTGCCAACAATTAAGCAATTAAAACGAAGGATAAAATTTTAATTGCGCTGAGACTATGTCCATGCTCGTGGCAGTTTTATTATTGTTATTATCATCAGCCATTTTGATGTTACATAAAGCTTGATTTCATTTTTTTTAATTTTTAGAATAGCTACTTTTGTGTGTTTTGTATATGAATGTCATGTGGAGCACTTAATAACAAAAGCATGCATTTTGTTGTTAACTTGCATTTAATATTACTTCGGCACTATCTGTCGAAGTATTACTTTCGACCTCGACCAATTTTACAAACTTACAACTTTTGTCGCAACCGCTCAATCAATCGTGACGAATTCAAAATTATATAAAAAGTCTCATCAAACTACATAACTTTTGTGAAGAAAGCAACCGCTGACAATTAACAAATGTCGTCTCTGTCACGCTGGATGCATGTAAACACGGTAAGTCGCCAGCTTGTGTGGAATATTAATGCAAAGAACTGAAAAGCTTTTGGGGGAGATTGGCCGCTCTTGCTTGTACGTATTTGTTGGTTTGTATTCCCCTTACCTACAGTAGTACACACTCGTGGACTTGGCGAGTTCGAATCTCGCTCTGGCCAAGATTTTTTTAAGTTATCGCAAGATGCGGATGTAAATTTCTAGCCGCTCCCACCTTTCAATCTGAAATGTCACATTATCGGCGTTCTCTGTCCCGTTCGCACTCTTCACTAACGGTATTCATACATTTCCGGTCCGATTTTCTGCGTCTAGGTTTCATTATAATTAGTTCCCGTTTCCTTTGCGAATTATCTTTAGTCGAAGTTGTCTCACATATGGCGCAATCATGTATATTATACAACAGAATATAATAACAGCCATACCACATTGAAAGCACCATTTCAACAGATCACAAAGACTAAATACGTCTTACAGAGCGGCGATAATTTTCAATTGTAGCTAGTTGGTGGCATAAAGACTATATTTAGTTATTTATTTTATAAAACCTGTATATTTTCTCCCCATTTCATTTTAATATAATTATAGTTACAGATAACATACAAACATGAATTAGTAAATACGCAATTTAAAAACTGTACAGTCTACTCCTATCTATGAATCTAGTAAATCTATCTCTAATTTCTAATAAAGAAATCTTGAACGTCGTGGGAAGTCTCGCTTGCTATTGTAATGGCCCTGAGTTTACTTTATTTCTGAACTTGGGACCTACATTTCCATGACTGCTTAGCTGTAATAACAATGCGACTGTATATTATGTATCTATTATTTGTCACTTTGACTTTTCACAGCTGTCAATACAAAACTTATGATTTTTAGATATTTATTGAGTTGAAAAAAATTGGTAAGGCACGCGTATGTTATTATAAACAATTCGCTTGAGAAATGAATCCCTCTCGCCCTGTCTCTTCTGTATTATTTGAAACATAACACACTTGTGACGTTATCCTGATGCAAATTAATTAAAAACACAATTAATGCGTTTAGAATTTGAGCGCAGAGAATCTCCCGTCACATATGGCGCTTTTCTTGAGCCTCGATGATGAAATTGCAAGGAAGGTAAAACGCTCGATTCTGCACGGCCCCATCTTGACCTTGCGATGTCATGGAGAAATTCCAATGCAAATATCCTGATAGCGCATCTAGGTTCACGCCCCTTGTCATTACAATGCAATTCTTTCCACCAAGCGCATCAGCAGATAACAGAGAGTATATAAGCAAGCTGCCACGCTCCTGGCACACAACTTCAACCCGGCAACCCGACTTGAATGCCCCGAGGAAGCCTTAGGCCTCCAGCACCTGGAGAGCGAACTCGCGTTCTAAGACAGCCGCCGACTTGACTTGAGTCCGGCCTCGAGAGCTGAAAATGCCCAAGAAGCCGTTAAGGCCCCCTGCACCTGCCGCTCGCTGCGAAGCAATCAAGGACCTTTGTTAGTTTGAGACAGCCGCCAGTTGTCGCCGATAATCCGACTATTAAACTTATTTTTCCAAGTTTCGCAAGGCAATACACTCCTACCTGTGTATTCTCCACCCTGAGAATTCGCTAGACAGCCCTCACTCGCGGATTTTTTCCCTGTATACCCTCTTCGACACGGCCTTCGGTGTCGGTGAATTGCACCTTTTCCCACAGGGCCGTTTTTGGACCGTAACCTGATTCCAGTATTTGCTTTAACGCGATAACGCCAGGACGCTACTAACATAAAGGAAATTTGCTGTGTCCAAAATAGCTTTGAGAATTAACTCACACGACTGAAGTAATTCCTTATATAGTCACTAACCCAAACCCGCTTAACGGGTTTAACTTCGCCCTAGGGAAATTATTAAATGCTAAAATAATCATTAAAACAACTGGTAAGAAATCGAGCTGCCATCTTTGCACACTCATTGTCCCGTTGCAGATCGATACTCCAGGTGCAGATATTGCCGACCGTGGGCCGATCAATAAACCAGTTTCAGACGTCACATCGTCCAATTCAACATTGCTGTCGAACCGGTTGCCTGTCCACCAAGCCGGAGAAATCGACGAATTGTATAAAAGGTCCATGCATTGTACAATCCTTTCCTTTAGAAAATCATTGTATGTATTTATAAAAGAACAATAGACTTATTTATGTATTTCTGCTGTTTATTTGTACTTACTCGAATATTTAAATAAACTCTGGCCCTCTGTAGCTACCAAAAAGGAGAAGTAATTGGATGTTGCGATTTGACAAAATTGAATAGAGTATAAATTTGAATGTTAAAAATATCGCTAAAAGCCAGACTATTGCACACTTGTACAATAACTAACTATAATACATTGGTATCACGCTGTTACTATAACATCAACTAGCACATTTTATTGTTATTGTAGCTAAACGTTGATGTAAACGAAAGTCCCCACTAAGTGTTATGTTTAATAATACAGTAAATTCACGGTATGTGTTTATTTCATCGACAATCCAACTCAAAGTAAAATGACCAATCAGGTGCTTGCAGTTCTGTGCATTTAACTAACAGCTGTTTTTCATTCTTTCTTATTTCGCCAATATTTACGTAAAAAATTCTTATAGTGATAATATTAACGCCAAAATATATTTTCCGTATTCGATTTACTTGTTAGTTGGAAAACTTGAAGTTACGTGTGTTGGGTTGAACTATTTCTTCACAATAAATTGCAATGATTTTGATAGAACCATCAAGACTACTATATATATATAATTATCCAACTGTTGTTAATACTACCCTTAGGCGAACTGGAAATGATATTTGGTCATTATGGTAAATAAACCAGTAGTTTCAGTTACATTATCAGCAGCTGCGTTTTTCTAAAAGCGAATTCATGTTTGTCCGAGGTAATTGTTCGAGTATGAAAAACATGTATAACGTACATCACTGTCCAATACACTGTTTTAAAGCGGGACTATAACTATCAAATAAAGATGCCCATTGCAAAAGTTAATTTCGTTAGAATGCGCAAGTACCTACCTCCCGTTAATAGTAGTTTTGATACATAATCTCGACTCATAAGTTTTACCATCGTTCACATAATGAATGTTACTAGCATTTCATGAATATTGTTTGTCTTTGGCACCACCTGACAAATTTTTAAAACGAACTGCATTTGCACCTTAAACAATTCTTCCATATACAGTGCGAACAAAACGTATGGAACCGGCCTTGTTATTTCAAAACTATTCAAGCTAAATCGATAAAATTTAATATGCATGCTGTTTACAAAGCCTTCTATTATTTCCACAGTATTGCTATTTTTTTAATTGACAAGATCGGGAGCTGCACAGCCGTCTTGATTTTTTTTAAATAGGAAGGGGGGCCAAATCGCATACCGTTTGAAAGATATTTTCAAGTAGAATTCAGCGACATGCTGCTTGCCATAGTTATCTCTAAAGATAACTTCGCTATTGTAAATTAAAGATTGGGAATAAGTATCTCTATACATTTTAAATGACGTAGGAAAGATGCATAATCTCTGTAGCAGCCCCTTAGCTACTGCAAATTCTGTCAGCTCCGCTTCCACCTTTATTATCGCTTTCTGATTTCAGTAATTTATAAATCAAATTCTCAGGGTTTCTTTTGTACTAGCTATAGCCCGCGGCGCATGCCGCATTTAAAATTTCGCGCGTCAATGTGAGATGCATGCAGATCTTCCTGGCACGAATGCCGCCCAAACTTGCATCGGAAGGTAATCTCGGAAAATCGATTTCTAAGGGTGCGTTAAACGCTGCTCACTCAGCAAGGCAATAATAAATCCTCCTTATTATTAAATGAAATGTACTTGTGTTCGTAGTTTTAAAAACACAACCAATAGGCATAGTAAAAGTAATGGGAAGTTTGTTTACAAACACCCAAAAATAGTAACTATTGAATGCAACCATGGTACTTTTGCCCGTTTAACACGGCATGTAGTGTTGTGCTTTATTATATAGGTGTGATTAATAGTGTTAAGATAATAAATGATCAATACATGATCTTCCCTCTGTAAATCCGCACTGTTCCTCTGCCTGGTGCTTTATTATATTTCTTACTATTCGTCCGGATATCTTACTAAACGTGTTGGTTGCCGCAATTTCCCGATAATTTTCACATTTACCTTTCTTTTCTTTCTTTTATATTGGTTTGATATAATTAATCTTCCATTCCGAGAGTACCTATGCATAATATGCTGTAGAATACTTAGATTCCCTTCATGGGGCAAGTGTTATTATTCAACTTTAAAATAATTATGGAGACACTACTAAAATTCCTACGATGGCTATTTCATGTAACTATATAATGGGGGAGCGGGGGGAGGTATATAATCAAGATGTAAATAATAAAGGAGCATTAAATAAGCTATCACCACATGAATGAAAATCTTGAAAAGCATGGCGCATGACCAGGCGGATCTTATCGCAGCTAAAAGTAAAGCATAGATGAAAGTGAGTCGACCTTTGGCCCCGCCATTTCGTGGTGTGAGCGCTTGGCATTCACGACAAAATGGCCTGTGGTATTATCGGCCGGGGAGCGCGACCCACACAGGCCGTTAATTCCGGCGTTAATTATGAATGCCAATATGCAATAACATCACCATCTTGGAGGTGGACCTCCACCTGGATATCCGAGACTATTTATGTGGACTTTTATGCGTTTTCAAGCATTGCATTGTGCAGTACAAGGTTAATTTTATGAGCTACGTTATTACACCGGGCCGCAAGCTCCGGGACCGTAAGGGCCATTTTGTCCGTCCGTGTAAAGCAGTGCATGCCGTAACTTACAAGGCTAGTTGGCGATGCTCTGGTGTTATTTTATTACAGGGTGTTTAAAAGTTGTTGCGGTTTTGACGCTTTTACTACCGCGACTTTTCCGAGAATATTTTGACAGATCCCAGCGGCTTAAGGCCTGCCTTAGTATTAAGCACCGGTAATAAATGAACTTGCTTTTGCAACGAGAGCTTAGCGCGCGCAAATTTGCCGTACAGTCGTACTTCATTATAAAATAAGAGAAAGTTGTACATCTTTGGGTTTTACTGTGTTGCCACACGCGAGACATTTATCTCGTTTGCGGTGAAGTTATTATACTTTTTAACAGCAACACTGGGGAGGTTAACTTAAATGAAAACCGAAGGCGGCTCATTTCATTAACTTCGGTTATAAAAGGCGACTGACTCCACATACATTTTTAATCGCGAGTTCAGCAAAATAGTTGAACACCTGTTAAATATATTTGCAATGGTATAATACGCAGCCATCTCAAGAAAGACCATAAGACATTGTCAAATGGCAGGAAATCGTGCGAAATCCATTTCAGTACTTCTCACCCAATAGTAACAACTCAAGAGCTTTAGCTCGAGGACTGCTGTTTTAAATTAATGTCTAATGTCATCCAATAAGATTTGTCACGTGATATGTTATGCTTGAAGTTTGTTAAAAATAAGAGAATGGAAGAAATACAAGTAATTTGTTTGACACTCCAGTGATCGAACACTGTCTTCGAAACTGGAATTTTAATGGAAATCACAAGAGACTGGAGGCAGATATGGTTTACCTCAGATATATTTATGTGCCACAAATATATTAACAACAGCTACTATAATATCAATAGTAAAAAAATATTTTAAATTTAAATTCAGGAGGATTTCATTCCGACACACTAAAATAATTATAAACAGAATTCTATTAAGTAACAAACGAGTTCCGGGATTGGACCGTGTCATGATTGAGATCGAAGAACTCAACGGTGCTCTTTTGCTTTACCTCAATAACGACACGGTTCAATCCCGGAAGCCGTTTGTTACGTAATGAAATGGCTGTGAACGCCTCCCAAATCAGAAATCTATTATTTTACACACACACGCCGTAACGTATTAAATTCAATATATTCTATACATATAGATATTCTGAGCAAAATATTACTAAATCAGGATTAAGTTACTCTTGTATGAGAGACAAAAGGGTACCTATTTCGAGTTAAGTAGTTACGCTATAGCTTAACATAGTGGGACAGTTCGTCCATCAAAATTTAAAAAGTGTATAAGTAATAGAAGAGTTAATGCTCAGAATTCCTGTTGTCTATTCTGTGTTTCGAATTTTTCTCTACCTAATGGATTTCAAATGTTCATACAGTAGCCGCCAAAAAGTAGTGCTTCGGTTCCACGAGACTGGTCTCGGTCTCGTCTCGAAATTCGAGACGAGACCGAGAACGAGACTTGTTAAAATTTTCGAGACCGAGACCGAGACTTGAGCGGTCTCGGTCTCGATCTCGTCGAGAGTCTCGATTTTTTTAAACATTTTATTCTTAAAAAAATTACTTATTCTAAGTTATACGGAAAAAGGCAGTTATGTGTACTATTTGCATACCGAGGGCAAGTATTCGCAGGCGCGAGAAATACATTAAAAATGCTGCAGTGACTTGATTTAAAAATCGAATTGGGGGAAGTACCGACTAATGAATCACCTCATTCGCACAAAATATGTTCTTTTTTAAGATTTGCGATTAGTAGAACGTCATCTACATCGGTATACGAAGCAAAGTCGAATGTTGTAACATCAAATTTTACTTTGCATATTAAAATTTGTTAAGACTCTCGTCGATACCGAGACCGAGACCGAGATCTACAAAATTTTTCGAGGCCGAGACCGAGACTGAGACTTGGCATTTGAACCGAGATCGAGATCGAGACCACTATAGGTCTCGACGAGACGAAGCATTACCAAAAAGCCGGCATCATATGGAAGAGTTTTTAATTTTTGATTTTTCAAAAAAACTTTTTACTAAGTATTTAGCCCCCATCATATATACCAAGTGATTTTTATTTATTTAGAAAATGGCGTTGTTCGAAATTTTCAAAATCCAAAGTACTATTTTTTCAGAAATTCAGTAAGATTTCAATGAGATTTTTTTCGAGTGTGTTAGTTTTAGCTAACTGAACAATCTCAACGCCAGAAAACACTCAATTTTCTTTAACTTTATAAAAATTAAAGTTTTCAATTTTTAAAATATTTTTCGAAATTTCACACACCAAGACAATATTAAAATTTTTTAGGTGAAGACTTTAAAGAGTTATAATTGGAAAAAAATCATATAAAATGTTAATTACTACTTTAGATTTTATATTATTTACCGAAAAGTTATATGTTCGCACAACTTTTACGTTTTTGATGCATGCCGCTTTTTAGGAGAAATAGTTTTCAGTCATAATTAATATCGATTTAAATGGCTTCTAAAAACTCTAATCTAGCCCGGTTAATGAATTACTATTACAAAAATCCTGTAAATGTTCTTTTACAGTTGTCTAAATGAGGAGATTTTCTCTATCCGGTTTACATGTTCTAAAAAATCTCCCCATTTAGACAACTGTAAAAGAACATTTACAGGATATTTGTAACAGTAATTCATTAACCGGGCTAGATTAGTTTTTAGAAGCCATTTAATATTTAAATATATTTAATTATAATTGAAAAATATTTCTCCTAAAAAGCTTCTTGCATTAAAAGCGTAAAAATTATGCGAATATATTACTTTTGAGTAAATAATTAAAATGAAATTAACATTTTATACTACCTAAAAAATTGAATTTTCAAACTAGGTCTTGTTTTGTGAACTTTCGAAAAATATAAAAAAACTGAAAAATTAAATTTTAGCTAGAAAAATAAGTGTTTCTGACCATGAGATCGTCTAGTTAGCTAAAACTAACACATTCCAAAAAAATCTCATTGAAATATAACTTAATTTCCGAAAAATAGCACTTTTTGGAATTTCCTAAGCGCCATTTTCTAAATAAATCTAAATCACTCTGTATATATGGCTAAATAGATTTTTTAGATAAGCACAAATTATTGTCGTAAAAAGTGTTTTTTTTTAATCAAAAATAAAAATTTGTTCCGTATGATGCAGACTTTTTGGCGGTCACTGTATATATCTAAAACCAAATTTACTTCACTAGTACTCAAAACTATATCAGTGAGCATAATTTTTTGTCCAGTATATTGTAAAATTAGAGACCACAACTACGCTTGTTCGCTTCTTCTTTGTTATCGTTTTTCTTTTACCTTTCAACGTCGGTGTGTTTTCATTTCGCTGTCTTCCTTTATTTAGTTTCCAATTCCCTTATTCTCTAAAATTCTTTATAGCCCTCGTTTAATTTTAGAAAGAATAATTCTTGTCCCGTCTAAGACAGTAAGATTCTCAACAGATTTTGAATCAACAATTTCTAAAATATGCTCATGTGATTAGCACTTTTACCATGGTACTATGTCACTGAAATTTCCCGCTCCATTAAGATTTCGAGCCAGTTATTCCCGTTTCACTAAGAAATGTTTTTCAGTTAAAACGACACTATTAACTATTTTTTGCTGTTGCATTGCAATTTACTTATTTATATGGTACGAATGATTATAAATAATTATTTGTATGTTTTCAATACTTCTTTTGAAAGAGCAAAGAACTGTAATTTTCACTAGTGTGAAAACACAATAACTGGCATTTCACAAACTTAGATTCAATGATTTATTAAATGCTACGAAACAGCAACGGTGTAGTCAAAACTATATCAGGCAGCACATCGAAGGTGTTTAAACTTGCAGTCTCTTTCATCTGCTCGAGAAATTATAAATTCTTGTCCTGTATTTCTTCTTTATCGCAATTCTTCTACCTTTTAGAGTCGGAGTGTATGCTGCTTTGATAAATTTCTTCCTGTCTGTTTTCAGTTCTTTAATCGTTGCCCTCTATTTGTTTCCTAATTCTGTTATTATGCCCTCCAGCTTCTTTATGGGGTTCCTTTAAACTTAGAAAGAAGTGTTTCTGTCTCGTTTAAAACAGTAAGGGCCGGTTGCAGAAAGCAATGTTAAGTCTGGTGTTAGCTAACGTCGCGTCAAAGTGAACAAAATCGCATCAAATTTTGTTTACTAATGTATTAGTTACCATAAGCATTTGAGATTTGATTCGTTTTTGTTCACTTTGACGTCGCGTTAGCTAACACCAGACTTAACATTGCTTTCTGCAACCGGCCCTAAGATTTTCAAGATATCTTGTCTCGAGAAGTTAAATCTTGACTCGACAATTTCTACAATATGTTGATATGTCTGGTGCTTGTACCATTGCACCATGACTTTGAGATTCCTCGTCCCATTAAGATTTTGACCTAGTTTTGCAAAGAAACAACAACATATCTATTTGTTTGCGTTGTACTGCAGTTTTAAAATGTTCTTATGTTGTCTAAAACCAATGTTTGGTACTTCTGTCTATGGTACAAATGGTTATAAATAATTATCCGTATCTTATATAATTTTTGAGGCTTTTGCGGCTATTCGAATTGTCAATATTAGAACTAAATTTTGGCTTTGACCGCGTCGTCTTTGTATATAGACACCCAGAATTTGTTGGCTTAATGTGCCCAACACCTTGTGAACTCAAGCAAGGGTTTGTGTAACGGTTATGTTCTTTGGTGGCTCGTGAACTTTTACAAGCCACAATGATGTGGTCCATGATATTAGAGTATCTTGTGAACAATGATACTTTTACTGTTTGTGCACCCATATAGACTAACGTTTCACAAGACATTGTAGCTTGCATCATCAGAGTCAAAGTTGCAAAGACCAACATCAAAGCTGTACTCAAAACTACATCAGGGAGCATCGGAAGGCAACGGACAGGCAGGCATGGAAGGAACTGAGAGAGGCCTACATTCAGAAGTGGATGAACACAGGCTGAAGAAGAAGAAGTATTTGCAAATTTTTAGACCATAATT
Organism: Agriotes lineatus; assembly: GCA_940337035.1. Taxonomy (NCBI): domain Eukaryota; kingdom Metazoa; phylum Arthropoda; class Insecta; order Coleoptera; family Elateridae; genus Agriotes; species Agriotes lineatus. The sequence continues at coordinate 100,676 of CALNHX010005439.1, forward strand.
CCTCTTGTCTCTTCTCCTTCTTCGTCATCTTTATCGTTATTCTTCTACATTTTGGCGTCGGAGTGTATGCTGCCTAGACCCTTTCAACTGCTTGGTTTCCTAGACTTCTCAGACAATGATCAGTCACAGATGTCGACATTCTTCGAGGGACAGCGCTGTTTATGAGGCCCCTAGAATGTCGGATCTCAACGCTTTTCCGGCTATTGCGTGTTTCGTGACTTGGTTGCAAAGCCTGCTACAGTAATTTGTTATTCATATTAAAAAAATCTGGTGTGATACACGCACACAACTTCCTTTTACAGTGAGCCAAAAATTTTATTTTTTATTTTTGAGCATTTGTCAAAAATTACAAATTCTACAAAAACGGTATACAATAGAGCGTTAGTTCAAGAGACAAATTTTCTCTAGAATTTTAAGCTGAATTCAAAAAGGTGTTCTATTTAAGATATGAGTTAATAAAAAAATAGAAAAAAAAAACAAAAGAACCCCATTTTAGAGGTATTCAACTGGGAAATCACCTATCTCACATCAATAAACATTAAAAATGTAAAGTTTGAAAAAAATCGTTAGAGCCGTCGAAAAAAACTGAAAAATCACAAGAGTAAACACCATACTTCCGGTTATGTGATTTTCTTCAAAAGCTTGCTATCGCATTAGATAGTACACAAAACTTATATATGAAGTTTCAACGCCATACCTCTTTTCGTTTTTTAGATATTCTGTTCACATACACACAGGCACACAGACAGACAGACAGACACGCAGACAGACAGACCAATTAGCAAAAACATGTTTTATGGGTCCAGGGGACTCTAAAACGTGAAGATCTGTTGAAAACTCATTTCGAATTTTTGGGGTGAATCCAATACTTCTTTTATCGTATAAGGAAGTAAAAAGTTGTTTCGGTAATTGATTTTGAAGAACGTGTATGCGGTGTTAAGAGTACATACTTAATCTATAGTGTATTTTATCTTTCAGTATCAGCGAACATCCATCTCAACCTGTCACTTATATATAATAGACATATGCCAACTGATTTATTCTGGGAGATTAGTGTACACTGAAAAATGGGATAGTGGAAGAATATCAACGAAATTCTATAACTTTATTTTCTAATTTTGGAAACGCGTTACTAAATTACAATTTAATTGTTTTCTAATTTGTCTCACCGCATCTTAAATACTTAAAAAATTTCCTAACCTAACGTTACACTGAGTAGGAGGGCTTAAGTAATTAGAAAATACTAGATATGTTTTGAGTTCTACGTAACATACCAAAGAAAAGCTCTTCGAAGAATTTGTATGAAAATGGCTTCCATCGTTAGTGAAAGTTCAAAAACAAATTTGCTTGTTTGATTATTTAAAATTTTCTAGAACATTTCGTACCTATTGTAAATTGCGTAGATGCGCCGGATTTCTAATTCTAAAAAATGAGTAAAAAGTATTGTGAACAGATACACTTTATGAAGAAAAAAATAAGCTGAACAAAAATTCAACTTTTAAACTTGCCCGTTTACTGCTACGAAACTCTATTAAAAAGAAAATAAAAGTTATATCTCAGTCTTGCTTTTTCAAAACTTCTCGTTGATTATACTTGGCTATGCACATCTGCCGTAACTGGCAATGTTTTGCTAGATTCATTTTCGTCTCACGGTGATAAACTTGCTTACGCGTATTTTGCAGTTCAAAGCAATGAAGACTGCGACTCAGGACTTTATAAATGTGGTGGATTGCATATATTAAAAATGACCTCAACATAAGTGCCGCCATCATGTTGTGTTTGTGGTGCGATAAATTAAAATTTATTAAACCATTCTTTTACATTTTCTGTTAAATATGAACCACAAGGAAAGAGTATGACAGAGTGCGACACGGTTCGAACACTGCACATCACAAAGTGCAATCGATACACCGAAGTAGTTTTTTGAGTCTTTATTAAACTAAATAACGAAAAAAACTAAAATCCGTACAAATCTGTACATTTTTCATTATGGAACTACAAAATATAACAAAATAAAATATACTCTAAACAAAACCAAATAAAAAACTAAAATAATTAAAATTCGTACAAAATATTAGTGTTGCCGCGAGATGAGACGAGACGAGATTTACTGTCGAGATAGATAATTTTGTTAATCTCGTCTCGAATATTCGAGAATTTCGTTAATCTCGTCTCGAAAATTCGAGATCTAAAAATAACAATCTCTATGTCGAATTTCCAGGTGAGACGAGAGAGATCGAGAATTTTCTCGTCCGGGCGGCATCACTACAAAATAAACATTTTTATTTCATTTAGTACTTTTCTTCTGTCCACAGAACGATTACTTAATCTTGTTATTCTAGATACAAAAGTGCGTGAAATGGAAACTACTCACTCAGGGCATCAAATAATAAATCTAAATTATTTGTTCTTATTGGTTGCCTCAATTTAATAATAATAAATCAATTTTTACATATTAATTTCAGTATCTAAACCGGTTTTTTAAACTTAAAAACCGGTTAGGAATTTTACAAATTTATTTAAAAACCCGGTTTTTAAACCCGGTTTTTAAAAACTGGTTTGAACCAACATTTTCTAGTCTAGAATTAGAGGCTCAGAGACTGTGGACCAATCAGTGAAAGTTCTTGTTTAGAGTTTTTGAATGTTACAGACCAAATTGTAGAATAAAATACGGCGAGTGGAGTGGGCTTAATGTCTATATAGTAAAGTAATATTACCGGTTTTTCATATACTGTTGAAATAATTGGGTGTCCTTAGTTTCGAGGACAATATTTTATAAAATTGCAGGATAATAATCAGCGCATTCACATTAGATTGCAGTACTACACACTACATCATAACCGCATTTAAACCGATTTGTAACTTGGCTGCATTTATATTCTCATCTGATTAATTTTCAAATCGTAAATACCCTTTACTCTATAACAGCTTACGTAGTAATGTATAAACACTGTCATTTATTTTCGAGTTTAAAAATGCTATCAAAAAGCGAAACCAAGTTCACAATTTATAACGAATCGCTATTTAGACAACTTATTTAGAAATTAGTTTGAAAATGGCGTTAGAGTTTTGTTCTACAGATAATGTATATCACCTTTAGTTTACAAATTTTATTTAAGTAAATTTCTTGTCATATTTTTGTTTATACAGTGTGTCCAAGGATTGACGCAACAAGGGGCATAATTAAAGAAACATTTTTGAATTCCAATTTCATATTTGGGGATTAAGTATTGCTTGGTTGGAAAGTCGATATCGTAAGATACAACCCAATTATGAATGGACTTAAAAAATTTCATATCTGGGGAAAATAAAGTATTTTAAAAATAACTGTCTCGCACTCTAATTTTACCAGCATTTTGCAAAAGGTCGTCATTTTACATTGTGTTACGGTCAGAGTACATCTTAATAACTTTGCAGTTCTTTGAGCACGGTTTAGTTAATTCCAGGATCTGTAGTGCATAATTTGAACTTCGCGCGCGCCTCTCCTGGTTGCGTGTTGTCTTTATCGGTAGGTTGAAGCGATAATGGCCGGCGCGTCTCGTTCCGCTTTCTTTTCCTTTTGTGCAAAGGTTGCAAGCAGTTAAGCTTTCCTTTGGGTTGTCTAGAGTTTCTGTGTTTGTTAGAATTAGCCCTCGCTGATGTAGCGGTTTATGAAGCTCTGGCAGTTTCTTAAGACAGTTTCATTGGCGCCAATTTTTGCCGGATTTGCTGTTTGCGCGCTGTTTTGGATCTATTTGGACGATTGCAAGTCAATTGAAGTTTCTATCGCACCGCGTTTTGAGAGGTTCCTTATTCTATTTTGAGCATTTCATTGAAGCCGCAGGTTCGGAGCCCCAATTAACCCCTTCGCTGTTCACGGAAGTATTGCAGTCCCACGTGCGGCCAATGACCTTGACCCGGTTGAGGCCGTGAATGCACATTCCTGTGCGGGCCATACGTGAACCATTCTAGTGCGCCTGGGGGGCTGTTCCTGCCTCAATTCCGTCAGAATCCCGTGGGTTTTACTTTGGAGTTTCGCCGTCATTTACAGTTCGCTTGAAGAACTCCATGGATTACTCTCAGGGCCCATTCGGACGAGTAAACTAGAGCAATTAATGATTTTCATCCTCAGAGCCTAATTTAGTCTCCGTCACATTCTTAAATTGGTGTTGGTTGTATTTAATGTAGATTGTGATGTCGTCTCCGGCAGCTGTATCCACGTAGTCATTTAAATTTTGAGAGTATTAGCAGACGAATCAAAGCAGGTATCAATAAATTATTACATACATACTTTTCCTAATGCTATCTTGCCATAGTTAGAACAGAAAGGGCACTTCATCTGAATGTAAAATGTCTTTTTTATCTATCCGCCTCCTTGATTTAAAAAATGAAAAATACTTGAAATTAGTTTCAAGCCAAGCAGGGCGAAAATTGTTTCACAAGGGAGACACTTTCTTCATACAATTCTATGATAATTAGAGCATTACTAATTCCAATTGTTCTGAATCGATAAGCCAATTTGTTTCTTGGGATGTTATCGTAGGCTTTCTTGATTTCTTACTTTCCTTTTTTCCACTAGCTGTTGTCTTTAAATAGCCACAATATTGTGGGTCACTTCGCTTCTTGGTCTATTGAAATTATTTTCCCCATGGTCTGTTCAAAACACTGGTCATACTTAATCCTCTACAGCAATTGGGATCTTTTCTACAGTCTTTCTTAAGAAGTAAAAGCTATATTTTTCACTCTATTAAACAGATATCTAAGTCGTTGTAAAAGTGTATTTCCGCAAGGTACGTTTTCGGAACCAGGCACGATGTTAAATTCCTCTTTTCTTTCTAACAACCAGGATTCGTAATATTCTTTCCACTTATTGATGACAATTAATGCCAGCGAGTTTTCGAAGTTCTCTGTTTTCTTGGTTTTTATTGTCTGCCACATTTCAGTTGATCGTGAGCCTCCAAGGTTTTCTCTAATTTTTACTTTGTAATTCTGGTTATTTCCCTTAGCTTTGGCTGTTGAGATTTTTTTTGTAAGTTCATTTTTTCTTTGATCAACTGTTTTAGGTTATCGATATTCGCAAACAGTTTCTGTGATTTTGAATTAAAGATTTTCATTATTTTCATGTACTTCTTCTATCATTTGTGACGGTATACTAACGTATGTCCCAAAAGTTTTCGGAAAAAAAGTAATGGTTAAAAATTTTGTATAATTTTTATTTATTTTGCATGTCAACAACATAACCTTATAACTGTGTTTATTACAAAACTGACATGTTATATTAAGCGTCAATCAATTTGATACAATTGGTTTCTAACGACAACTGTATGGGACGTTATTTACTGTAGGTCATTTTGAAAATTTTCCGAAAACTTTTGGGACATTGTGTTTAATTCAGTTGGTAATCGTTTTTGGTATAGGCCTTCATTCAAGACAAATACTTGGTTAATGAACCAGGTACAATTTATTCTCTTTGCTACTGACTTCGCTTGAATTATTTGTTGTTGACGATTCTTATCTATCTTGTTTTGCCCCACTCTAAAGAAATAAACTGTTTGAGCCACCACCAGGTGATGGTCGGTTGCACAGTTTTGAATATTTTTTGGTGATGATATAGTCAATAATATTTCTTCTCTCGCATCGATGGTCTGTCGTAAATATAACGATGTATGTCCATATGTACAAACCAGGTATTTGTACATCTTAGACTACAGGGTACAGAGCTCTATGAGCCTGTCACCACTATCGTTCTCTACTTCTTCAGATTATTTGCCGACTATGTCACGGTCCTGTTTTTTTACTCTTGTATTTAAATCCCTTGCCAGTATTATATCTTAATGTCTATTAACGCTCATAATTGTTTGAAAGTTTCTCGTATGATTTGTGTTGATTCTCCGAGGTATCCACAGGTGCATAAACACCCAATACCATTGTTTCGTAACCACATATTTTGAGTATGATTGTCAATTGCCAATTTTTTTTAACCTAAATAAGATACAGGGGTTCAATAAAGCTACGATTTGTTTTCAAGATCGGCGTCGGCTAGAGTAAATCGTGATTAATATCCCGCCGATGGCAACTTTTATAATACGATATTACTTACTGAAACTTTTGATTTTAGCTGTCAATAGTCACAATAAATTTGCTGTCTTACAGAAAGGTGGCTACTGTTTAGAGCAGGGTTTCTCAACCTGGAGGTTGTGAAGGATGCGTCAAGGGGCCTCAACGATCATGGCGATTGTTCTAATAGCAATATTTTTACTACATAAACGAACATTTTATGTATAATATATTTCATAACAAGTCGCG